>JAOQMQ010000195.1:25179665-25190794 GCA_027563845.1 Erythroxylum subrotundum | reverse complement strand
TCAAACAAAAACCCTAACTTCTTCTTTTTATACTCTTCTAAGCATCAAATGTCCATTTTGCCCTTCCACTAAACCTTGCATCTTATAACCTTAAGTGCCTTGACCATTTTGCCCTTGGTTCATTCTTACAACATTTAGTACTTCAATTCAAATAATCTATGTCATAAGTAATTAGCTCCAAAAATTAATCCATCAAACCTCATAATTCATCTAAATCATGCTTAATTCATTAAGAAAATTTCGAGGTCCAACACGGAATATGATACAATGAAACTAACAATATCAGGCCATACAAAAACTTCATTGTTAAATCCAGCAACAACTATAGCTAAAACAACAGGAACTTGGGAAAAAATCATAACAACTATCATTCATCTATTTTGTTCAATTATTGTGGTAAACATGGTCACATTAGTCATTCTTGTAATTTTCGTAAAAAGAAATTATCTTAGTATGTTTGGATACAGAAAATTCAAACTACTAACCCAAAAGGACCCAAAAAAATTTGAGTACCTTTTCTGCAGATATGTTTCAAAACGTAGACAAGGGAGAATTAATGGATAGTTGATAGTGGCAATTCAAGACATATGACAGGTGAAATATCGCACTCTAACTACATTGAAGAAAAGATAGAGGTAATGCTATCTTTGAGGACAAAAACAAGCAAAAGTCACTGGAATTGGTAAAATTGGTGATTCTGACTCTACCTCTGTTGATAACGTTCTCTTTGTTGATGGTTTGAAACATAACTTGTTGAGTGTGAGTCAGCTATGTGACAAGGGTTACAAAGTCATTTTCTATGCATCTCATTGTGAAATTGTCGATATTCATAATGATAATATTGTGTTTGTTGGTCTTAGAAATCAAAATATATATTGTGCTCAACTGGAAGACATGTCCTCACAAAGTGTTAAGTGTTTTGTCTCTATAGAAAAGGATTTGTTTATCTGGCACAGAAGATTTGGGCATGCCAGTATGAGCATTCTATCAAAATTGTCCAAAAATGAGTTAGTAAGAGGACTATCGACCTTAAAGTTCAAAAGCAATTAGGTTTGTAAGGCTTGTTTAAAAGGTAAATAAGTCAGAAGCAACTTTCCTCCTAAAAATATTGTGCCTACTAGCTAACCACATAAACTTGTGGACATGGATTTATTCGGTCCCACTAGGACTCAAAGTTTTAGTGGTAAACATTATGGTTTTGTTCTAGTAGATGATTACTCTAGATTTACATGAGTTTATTTTTAATCAAATAAAGATGATACTTTTGAAGTCTTTAAGAAGTTTTGCAAGAAAATTCAGATAGAAAAAGGGTACTGTCTCACTTCAATTCAGAGCGATCATGGAGGAGAATTTGATGACAAAAGGTTTGAAGAATTATGTGAAAACAATGGTATAACTCACAACTTCTCTTATCCAAGGACGCTTTAGCAAAATTGAGTTGTAAAGAGAAAGAATAGAACTTTGGTTGATATGGCCAGGACCATGCTATGTGAAAGTGGACTACCTCATGGATATTGGGCAGAAGCAGTATCCACGACATGTTATATACTTAACAGATGTCTTATAAGACCTATACTCAAGAAGACCACCTATAAGTTATGGAAAGTAAGAAAAGTGAATGTTGCTTATTTTCGAGCATTTGGTTGCAGGTGCTTCGTACTAAACAATGGAAAAGATTCAGAGTATATAATAAAAGAAAAAAGAAGATAGAAGAATCGTTACATGTGGTATTTGATGAAGCACTACCTTCGACAAAAATAACTGACTCAGATGATGAAGAGCATCCATTGATACCTAAAAACACATTATATAATCAAACTACACCTATAATACCTTTAGAGTACAAAATCAAAAAGGACCATATGAAGCTAGAACAGAGCAGACTCTTTCATCTCAGTAGGAGCCTGTGCAACGAAAAACACCGAGAGAATGGAGAGGTCTTGATAGACATCAATTTATTGTGGGAGATCCCTCTAAAAGTCTAAGAATAAGATCATCGTTCAAGAACAACCTTTTTTTCTCTCATCTCACAAATAGAACCAAAGAGTATTGAATAAGACCTTATTGACGAAAACTAGGTTTTAGCCATGAAAGATGAACTGAATCAATTTGACAAAAATAAGATCTGGAATCTAGTACCTCGTCCTCAAAACAAATCAATCATTAGGACTCGGTAGGTATTTTAAGACCAACTTGATGAAAATGGTAAGGTGGTAAGAAACAAAGTTAGACTTGTAACTCAATGTTACAATCAACAGGAAGATATTGATTTTGATGAAACTCATGCACCTATTGCTAGATTATAATAAATTAGAATTTTACTTGCCGTTGCATGCTATAGAAACTTTAAGTTGATCCAAATTCATGTTAAAAGTGCATTCTTAAATGTTTACATTAACGATGAAGTATTTGTCAAGCAACCCCCAGGTTTTGAAGATGCAAAACCATTTAGATTATGTAATGAAGTTAACTAAAGCTCTGTATGGTTTAAAGTAGGTTCCTCAAGCATGGTATGAGAGATTAAGTAACTTTCTTCTTAAGAATAACTTTGAAAAAGGAAAGGTATAAAACCTTATTTATTTAATAGAAAGGAGAATGATTTATCATAGTGCAAATATATGTTGATGACATAATATTTGGTGCTACTAATCTATCCTTCTGTGAAGAATTCTTAACAGAAATATAAGGGGAGTTTGAAATGAGCATGATGGGAGAATTATCATTCTTCTTTGGATTACAAATAAGACAAACAGAAAAAGGAATCTTCATTAGCTAAGACAAATACATAAAGGAACTCATCAAGAAATATCATTTTGAGAATGCCAAGCCAATGGGTACTCCTATGTACATGATAATTAAACTTGATAAAGACGAAGCAAGGAAAAGCCATGGATGAGACAAAGTATAGAGGAATAATTTGATCACTATTATATCTTACAAGCTCAAGACTAGACATTATTCTTAGTGTGTGTCTTTGCACAAGCTTTCAATCAAATCGAAAAGAAAGCCACCTTCAACTAGTCAAAAGAATCTTTCGATATCTCCACGAAACTGTGGATTTTAGACTATGGTATCCAAAAACTGATTGATTTGGCATAGTGGGCTATTATGATGCAGATTATGTAGGTGATAAAGTGAATCGAAAAGGCACAAGTGGTCACTGTCAATTTCTTGGAGGATGTTTAATTTCTTGGTTCTAAAAGAAGCAAAATTGCACAACGTTTTCAACGAATGAAGCGAAATACATAGCAGCTGCCAGCTGGTGTGTTCAAATCTTATGGTTGAAGCATTAACTACAAGAATTTTCTCTATACTTTTCTCGTATTCCTATATTATGTGATAATACTAGTGCTATAAATCTTTCTAAAAATCTTATGCATCATTCTAGGATTAAGCATATAGAAATCAAAAATCACTTTCTTAGAGATCATGTTTTAGAAAGAACCATTGATCTTTGACATGTTAATACTAAGAATCAAGTAGCTGACATTGTCACCAAGACACTATCTAAAGATATATTTTGCGTGTTAAGAAAAGAACTTGGTATGTGCAAACTTTTTGATATTATTTCTGCATGAATATTCTCTGCTACTTATCTTTGTATTTCGCTTAGTAGCTCTTTCTATTATGATTCCTTAGAAACTCTCTCTTAGTTTAGTAGGCTCCTTATAGTTTAGAAGGCCCCTCTTAGTTTAGAAGCCTCCTCTTAGGTTAGTAGGTTTCTTCTAGATTAAAACACTCATCTTCTTTTTAGGCTTCTCTCGAGTTGACTTTCTAAGTGACACGTGTCTTAAATATAAGGGGGTCATTCATGGCGTCATTTTAGCCTTTTTAAAAACACGTTTACAATTTGACAATTCTACGTACGCATCTGTAAGAAGATATGCAAACTGATTACACTTCCTCATGAGATCAACGCTCAGGAATCACTTAGTATACCCTAAGCAAACTTCCCTCGTCTTCTCATCTCTGTCATTCTCATTTATGTTGCTTATTCTTTCTACACCCTAACTCTCTGCATTCTTATTACCTCATGTTTTCTCTCTCAAACTTCATCCACACACTTATAGTAACACGCACTATATCAAAAGGACAAAAGAAAAGTCCAACTTCAACTGATAGTCATGGCGAAGCTTATGTTACTGAACTTATCTCCTCTAAGCCTTAATTATCAGAACTGCACTGGGTTATCAAAGATGATGATCCAAATGAAGAATATTCTTGGTTGATTAGACAACCACGAACTAGATGAAGTCTTGAAAAGCAAGCCGAGAAAATTTCTAAACAAAAAGAAAACCTTGATGCTGAAAAGAAAGAGGAAGAAGAATCCAGAAAATGAAAAAGGGAAGAAATAAAGAAGGGAAAAAGGCCTGTGACTGAAGAAACTATTGATAGAAATAAGTTGTTTCATAAAGAGATGATTCCTAAAGAAGCAAAGAAGATAAAAATAGTTGCAAAAAAAGAAAAGACATCAATACCACCATAAATGTTTCAATGAACGGAAGCTAAAGTTCGTTATAAAACACAGTACAAGAAAAGAAAGGTGGTTGTTGGGCGGATCTTGCCTCTTATGATGTTTGATGACATATGTATACCCATCTCTCCTTACTTTGTTGCCATTGGTTGCGAAAATTTTCTGAAATTAGATGAGACAGTATGTGATGAGCTAATCTAGATATTCTACACATACATGAAAAAGGAAGAAATTAAAGGAAAGCAAGCCATTATCTCACGGGTGCATGAATGTGAAATTTTAATTTATGAAGAAATCTTAGGAGATATACTACAAGTAGCTCCTATAGGAAGAACTAATTTTCCCTATCATAAGTGGGATGTTGATGATCTGGAGTTAGTCGAAGTTATCAAATCCATCTGCCTTCATGTTGAGAGCACTAAGACGGGAGAGCCTGGAGCAGGCAATTAGACTTAATACCACGATGCCTTGCACACTTTTAGCTACTTCAATTTTTCCCAAGAGTAGCTTAATTGAAAGGTGCAGCCTGGTCGACAATTATGTGGTGTATAATTTGCTAAAAGGAAACAAAATGAATCTTCCAACTATGATCTTGAGGTTCATGGTGGATAAGGGAATCATAAGAATACCACCAGTTGTCTGCCTTATTGGATGTTGCTCACCAAGATTTTCAACCATTATGAAGTTCCTATTGCAAATTTGAATTGGTATGCACCGAATAAGTTTCACCCTTCTATTCCCTATCAATTTGGATACAAATTGCAAAATAATGTTTAGGTAGACAAAAGATCTAAAAGAGTAGCAGAAAACTTAGATCTTCCTTCAGACCAACAAACTCCTGTTCCTCCTTAGGATGGAAATAGTGCAAAACTCCATCAACAACTACAGAACATTCAAGTCCATCAAGAACAGATGTAAGAACGAAAAGATAGTATGCAAAATCAGCTTCTTGACATGTAGATTTTGTTGAGAAAAATCTTTGAATCCCTTCGTTAACTTTGTTGCTATTGTTTTCTGCCTGGCTTATTCAAACTTGTGATAGTTCCTTCCTCCCTATACTCTATTATTTTTGATAATGACAAAGAGGGAGAGTTTATATGGATAGTTTTTTTTTGCATATTTTTGCATATATGATGATATATTTCTCAATGCTGCCTTGAATATATATGTGATTGATTCTACTATTGAACTTGTGAAAGTCTATGATATATAGACGATAGGTTCATTTCTTAAGAGACAGGCTCCTTCTAATTTTGTCAAAACATATAAAAGTTACAGGTATCTTTCAAAATCATCTATTATCTCTTTGAATTTTGAAAAATATATCAATTATTGTTTGTCATCATAAAAAAAGGGGGAGATTGTTATATTTAACCATTTTGATGATAACTATATAATATTTCAAAATTCAAATTTGATTTATTTCCTTGTATAGATAATGATATTTTTTAAAAGAAAATAAGTTCATAGGAAAATTACTTCCTTTCTTGCAGGAACCTTCTTAGTTTCCTTCTTAGTAAACTTTTCTAAGAAGGTTCCTACTGTTTTTTTTCGTTAACTAGGATTTGCTTATTATACGAATTGAAATAACTTGCGAGAATTTTTTGTCACACACAATTCGCCCCCTCTTGTTTTTGTTTGCTTTATCAAATGCTTGATATATGTTGTATATTTGACTAAAGGGAAAAAGGGTTAAATTCATTTGTAAACTACCATGTAAAGCAAGCATGTAATTGTATGAATCAAATAATTTTATATCTGTGATGAACCAAATAAATATATGTGTTAAGGTAATTACAAAAAGTATTACTACTTATGTGTTTCATTGGCTAATATAATTTATATATTAAGCTCACTCTATGTAGAAGCTTTTTTATGTAAAAATTAACAAATTTTTAGAAACATAAAACCAACCAAGAAAAGTAAATCAAGCATATGTATGGAAACAAAAAGAGTTTGCATAACAATTGGTTTGACAACTGGACAAAATATAGTCCCTTTATTGCAAGAAGTGAGATTATGCATTTAACTAGCGGATTTAATTAAAACTCCAGAGTTTTCTCTCTAAACAAAATGGAGAATGGTCTTTAAACTTCAATGGTTCTTCCTCTGTGGCTGCATTCTTACCCCAAATCCAACAATCACAAAATGAAGATAACATTTTATGGAATCTCAATTCCAATGGGGGTATTTACAAACAATTTTGCTATTCTATTTTCAGAGTTAGTTTGAGAGAAGTTACTTAGCATGAAATACTCTAGAATCACTCTTTAAACCCTAAGGCTTATGTAATTATGTGGCTTGTTATTAAAAACAAAATTAGAACAAAAGAAGGTGGTTTGGAGACTTTCATCCAATATGTGTACTTTGTAAGGTGAATATGGAGGATATGGAACATCTATTTTTTCAGTGCAGATATTCTAAAACAATATGGAGTCAAGTAATGTACAAGCTAGGGGAGTTTTGCTAGAATTATGAGTGAAGTGGGGTGTTGAACCGGATCTTAGCTAAAACCAAGCAACTGAAGCGAAATGTATTGATCCTGAACACAACTTTTACCACCACCATTTATACCATTTGGAAAGAGAGGAATTCTAGACTTTATAAAGGGGCAAATATTGAAAATCATTATATAGTTGAAGCCAACCTCAACTAGATAAGGGAGATTATGCTAGCTAAATCAACACACAATCAACTTACTTCTGATATGAAAATAAGATGGAATATTTAAAATGAGATGCTTGTAACTTTCTATTAATTTTTTTGTTGATTCTCTCTTGTAACTAGAACTTCTTGTAACTTTGTAATAACTTTGGCATAGTTAAAAAAGAAATCTCTTTTAATTCCAAAAAATGTCTGCATAAGAAAATAAATCAATCAAATTGTTATACTATGAAGTAACATTAAAATTATATTAAAAAATTGTATAATCTAATAATAAGAGATGCTTTCATAAAGGAGAGTTATTATAAAGATGCAATAGAAAAGTTTTGAATTAAAAAAATTATAGAATTTACCTTATAAACTATACTCCAACATGTCAGTAGTATTATCATAAGATCAAAATACGTTCTCTATTCTAGAATTATAAGCCAAAAATTTTTAGTCTATTAAATTGATCATGAAGGGTCTTTTAAATAAATCTTTAAATAACAAGTTTATTTTAAATCTCAATATTTGCTTTAAAATATATGTCAAATTTTAATATTTTAATGTAAAAAATCTTAACACTAAAAAATTATTTTAAGTAAACCTTCAACAAATAAAACTTTTAAATTTATCAAGATTGTATTAGTTAAATACTGACATAACTTTTTTTTAATTATTTTTATCTCACTAGTGTTAACATAGTATTTATATGACATTGGTGAGTTCTATATTAAATATTAAAAAAATCACACAAAATAGTTGCACTATGTGATTTTTTTGGTTTCTAGTTGTACATTCTTTGTTATTCGGTTGCTTGATGATCTTTAGTTGAAGATATCCATCCAAACAGTACTCTATAGAATTTAGTTTAAAAAATTATAACTGAAAGCGGTGATAGTATTCTCATAAGATCCAACTAGCATAAGTTTCTTTAATCAAGAACTACAAGCCAAAAGCTCTTGTGTCTAAAAGAGTTTTAAGTAACTCTTTATTCATATAATTTCTTGACCTTAGTTCTTGTTTTCCGGAGGCTGGAGTTAAATATAATTTTTTGGTGTAAACCACCGGTATCCGAACTTACTGGGCCGACTAATCCGGGTCGAGGCTTAGGAGTTAAATATATTTTTAATCATGATTAAATAGAAGCAGAAGTTAAATAAAAAAGTTTAATAATATCCGTTTGTCTTCTTTATATTTGTTTATATGGTATATATTTGAATGTACAATCTTAATATAGATTGTTAAATTTTTCTTGCATATTTTTAACACATTGAATTCGATAAATGTTAAAGTAATATATTATGCTAATTTTGCCTGATATAATGAGTTTGAATTAATTTTAAAATATTTGCATGTTATCTTAACTTGAAAAAAATAATGTAACGAAAGAGCAAATGATTTAAATATAATTAGTTATCAAAAGGGTAAGATTAAAAATGAGCAAATTATTCTAATTCAAACAGCAGTTAAACAAATACAATTTAATGTGAAAAATCACATTCTTCACTAACAAGTCAAAAATAATTTCTATTTAGGTAATATAATTTCATTAAATTGAGTACTAATATAATTATTTGTAGTTTAAGCTTAAAAAATATTTGATCCATTTTATTATAGATATTATATATTTGTAACTATAGAATTTGAAGTTTGAGAAAATAGATAAGTAGTTTAATAATTAACATTTTCTCTTCAAACTGATATATTCTAAATGTAAACTTTTATATAGTAATTCGATATAAATCAAATTTTGATTATTTTTAAAAAATATTTTTCAATATCTATTGTTTAAAGTTAATAATCGAAAGAAGAAATATCATCTTAATTTTTAGACTACATCTGCAAGATCAGGTTTTCAAAAAACTACATTTATAAGTGTCATATTTTAGTTTGATTATTAACTCTCGAATGTCTATGGACCATGAACACCCTGAATTTGCACTCATGTGTTCAAATTTTCTGTAAATTGTTTTATTTTTCTTCTTCTCACCCTTTTGTTGCCAACTTCTCTGTGATGAATTATGGACGATTGAACCGGTGATATATATAGTATAATCATCTTCTGGATCTACAATTGGATTATAGACAAAAATCAGGAATCACTGTCATTTTCTATTTCTTGTCAAATGGTTATTTTAGTTACCAAAGATTGCTGTCTTTAGCTCTTTTGTTATTTCTGTTTTTCGAGTGTGAATCTAGAGGAAGCCAAAGTGGTCGGTTTTCAAGTGCCTGAAGCATCTATCCTAACTCCAAGTCTTTTAATGTCAGCTTTGTCTGTTTAATGGATATTAGAAGTGGTTCGTTTCATATAAATTTTACGCTACCCCTAAATTGTACGAATATGATCACAGCCTTTCAGAAAAAAAATGGAACCTATACAGAAACAGCTCCAAGAAAATGAATCTTTACGATTCAACATTGTTGGTTGTTTGTTTCTATAAATAACTAAGCAACCACCCTGCAAGTTCAGTCAATTCCAGCAATCTTTTGCTTACATCCATCTGAGAACATCAAAATCTATAGTGAAGTTCTACTTTGCAGAAGTGATCATCGTCTCTTCAAAGACCTTGGCAATGATCATCATTGTCTTTTTTGCAGTTCTTGTTCCATCAGTTTTTGCAAAAGAGTTCGTGGTTGGTGACGAAACTGGTTGGACAACCAACTATGACTATCAGAACTGGACTAAGGGAAAGGAATTCCATGTTGGAGACAGTCTAAGTATGTCCATTCTCTATAACTTTAAATTATGTTTTTTTATACTTTTTTTGGAACATTGGTCTCTGCTAAGACCATGACAATCATACTGATTAAATTGTCTTAAAAAAGATAATCCTTAGTGCTAGTTATGATATGGGAAATTATAATCATATATATATATATATACCCACACACACACACATTAAAATCTTATGAACTTGGTTGAAGTTTTTCAGTATCAGCCAGGAACACACAGTGTACTAAGAGTGAATTTAACTGAGTTCCACCGGTGCATTTTTCCCGCTGACAAGAAGGCGTTGACTTCGGGGAACGATGTATTTAGCTTAAACAGTCCGGGGAACAAATATTACATTTGTACCGTGGGCAATCATTGCTCATCTTTTTACCAGAAACTTAACATCACAGTGTTGCCTGATGTCGAGTCTCCAAAATGTGCGCCTTCTCCTAATAACACAAACTCAACTACAAGGAGTGCTGCTCCTTGCCACAGTGGCTGGCTCGTAGCAATGGTTGGGCTTCTTGGGATGGCCATGGTTTAATTAATTTACTATGCAAAAACTTATACAAGGTTTTCAACGCTGGATGGTGGTCTACGTAACAGGCTAAAGGAGAAAATAATGCACAGTTATGGCTTGCAAGAGATCGCAACACTCTCAAATAAACGCCGCCATATATAATCTTCAAAATTATTGCATTAAGGGGACAAAAAGAAAAAGGAAGTTGGAAAGAGGGAGAATAAGAAAAAGGAAATGGATGATTTTGTTAGAAAATGTAAGGTATAAGCTAAAATATGTAGGAAATAACGGTGGATGAGATTAACTCTCATAAATAGTCCTTTTATGGAAATAAGGTTTTGTTGTGGCCATTGATCCACATGGTCAATGGCTTAGTAATGTCAAGATTTCAAGTTTTGATGGAATATTAGGACCTGTTCATGCTTGGGAAAGTTTACCTTTTCTTTTCTATTTTGGATCATTTATCTGTTTTCCTATTTCCAAAATTTTGCCTCTTGGACAAGATTAATAAAAGAAAGAACTGTCTTTTGTTTTAAAGAAACAACTATCTTTTGTTTTAGTGTTAACGTAAAAGCATTTTCATTTAGTGATATAAGAATGCGGTGCAATTAATACAACCTAGTAAAACCTTATTTGGATCAAAGTGGAAAGTGCTATGATTAAGTTGGGTTTATGTTAGTGTCATTATTTTCTATGTTTTTGTGTGTTAATGTTCTTTATTCTTGAGGTTTGAAGTTTTACTTAATGGAAATTAATCTTGTTTTATGTCAAGG
>JAOQMQ010000195.1:25132094-25146833 GCA_027563845.1 Erythroxylum subrotundum | reverse complement strand
TCGGTCGTATTATTGGGCGTGAAAATCTTTCACGGGTAGTTAGGCTGTGGGTCGGTTACATAGATTGGGTCTTTCGGATTAGATCAATCTGGTGTAATTTTTTTTGAACTACAGTGAAAGAACTTAATCTGGGTGAGGGCTCCGCAGACGTAAGCAAAGTGTGCCGAACTGCGTTACCAAACGTTGGTGTTTTTCATTATTTTGCGCTTGTGTGAATTATAGTCTGCGAAATAATTAACCCCCTTCAGTTTTTCAAATATCATTACCATCCTTAACATCAATTTTAAAGCCACCGGTAAAGCTAGGAAAGTTGGAATGACCTTTTAATTAGTGACATAAGTCACTTAAGTAATGTAAGTTAGATACTACAAATAACAATAAGAATTAAATTAATTTTTATATAAAATGTTAATACATTTGCTGCTGTTTCGGTCGTAGCAATGTTATAACAAAAAAATCAAGTTGACTCATATTCCCTTTAATTCTTTATGACCTGACTGAAAAATTGATGCGAAATTAGTAAAGTGAAAAAGAAAAAATATAAAGCTAGCAATTAAATAATGGATCTTTGTTTATCTTCAGTGAGTTGTCTGCTTAGATCTATTCTTTGCCTCACTGTAAAGCACCACTCCCATGATTGTAACTGCGAATCCAGTCATACCCATTACGGTAACCGGATTCCGAAATATCAATACCGAAACCACCGCAGCAACCGCCGCCTTGGCATTGCCGAGCACTTGCAGAGTCAAGGCACTAGTGTGCTTGGTCACCAAAAAATTAGTCAAGTTAACCAAATATGCCGCAGTTGCATTGCCTATCAACAAGAACACTATAAAGGGATCCGCTTTCGCTTTCTGAAGAGTGATCACCGTTACATTCCCTTCTAAGAAAAGGGTAAATGGCAACAAAATCAAAGCCGCAATGGGAGCCATGTAATGCAGCAAGTTCATAGAGTGAAGTCTCTCAGCTTCTGATGTTAACAAAATCCCCTGAACCACAGACTTCAGAGCACGTCCAGCAGTTGAACCAACACAAACAAGGAAGCCAAATAAGTGAAACAAAGGCTCACTGTTGCTCGCCAGAACAATCCCACAAACCACAGGCAAAAGGGCACAATAAACTTCGGCGGATTCCTTCTTGCAAGTGATCAAAAACGCGAAAATGGCAGTGAAAAACGGAGTGGTCGCGCCAATGGCTTGATTAAACGACACCGGCAAGTACCTCAATGAAGTGTTCCCACACACGACAGAGAAACAGAAGATTGTGCTTAAAGCAAAGATCTTTAAGAACTGTTTCTTTGAAGAAATATGCTGCAATGGCACGATTTCAAGGAAGTTTATAGCTACATAGCTGTAAGAAGAGCATGATATCATGTGCAACATCGTGAGGAAAATTGGGTAGCGATATCCATATATGCTTAGTAAGTACTTGTTCAAGAGCAGAACAGCAATGTTGGATAAGTACCATGATCCAATTATAAAAGCAGTTAAAATGTTGGGTGAAAAGTGTGAACCAAGTAGAGAGTACGCGTTGTTCCGTACATCGCCAGGTGGGGTTGCCGGAATATCGATAGCCTGGTCGTCGGCGACTGCGGTGGTGGGGTCCAATCTGGGATTGCTCATTCTTCTCGTCGTCCATGTCTGTGCTTCCACCATTTCTGGCCTCGGGGTCAAAATTTGTCCAGGAGACTAATCTTTCTCCTCCTAGAAATAGGAGCCTGTGTCTGAGACAGAGAGATAGTTAGGCAGTATGTCCGTGTAAGTGTGGGATTCGAGAGAAATTGAGGGGTTGAGGATGTTTTGATGGTGGAGCGTGAGCTGATCTAGATGGACGGTGAGCATTTAGATTTGGACGATAAGTGGAATGAGGAGCGTTGGATTAGGTAAGAGGGAATTAGGACATACTTAATAAGATTCCTCGTGAAGGGAGCTAAGGTTAAAGAGTCAAGAGTGTCGGTAAAGGGACATAACAGGCTAGAAATGGCGGGGCAAGAAATGATCAGACAATTTTTACCCAGTGCCGAACCGAAGGAGAGCTGGCATCCACGAAGTCCTAAAATTCCTCAAAATCAGCTAAAACACTCTGGTTGCTTTTGGTATAAAAATATAAAACTATTATGATACGTAATAGTATTAGCCTATTTTAGAATAACTGTGTGTGATCTTATAGAAACCCTGTTGGGATTGAAAATATATTTTTGATTCTTGGCAAGTTTGTTTGTGTCCTTTGGCGTCATTATATAACACCCAGCTACTAATTAAATTTTGAAGACAATCTTCGAAACAGGCTGAGCATTTCAATTTCTGACATCTATCTGCAGTCCAGTCTCTTTAAATCTAAAGTTATGAAAAAGAAACTAATTCCAGAAAGCTTCTTGATAAAAAGAATAATGCATTTTACCGAAACGGTAAAATTCCACCAACCTTGGTTTGTCTCACAAGTAAGATGTCCCAACCACTTAACGTTTTGCGGGGCCTACCTAACCATTTTAAATTCCTCGGTCGGCTTTCACTTGAAGGACACCCACGCTATGTACTGTACTAGTCTACATTCTCGTGCCCTTTCTAGTTTTAGCTTCTTTTAATTGCATCGTTTTCCAAGTTAGGCAATAAATTGTAGATGTCTATAAAGAAGTGGAGAGGCTAACTTTGCAAGTGTCCCGACGGTATTTGTTCATCTCATGGCTTTATATATGTCCCGACGGTAATAGAACTAGATATGATTACAGTTGGTAAATATTTTATAGAGGTATGATTACTTAGGCTCGGTGAGGTAATGCTTCGGGGCATTCGTGCACTTACTGATATTAAGCATTACCTCGTTAAAAATTTATTAGTCGCAGCAATTGACGCTAAAAAGGCAACTTACAAAAGGAGGAATTGTCTCCTCAACTCTAAAAAGGTAGTCAACCTCTTTCATTCGATTTGTTTATCCACTCACTACCTTTTAAATAAATAACTACTCACATTTCCAATAAGTCTCTCAGTTTATGCAAGGTAAACTTAGGTTTAAGCAGCATCTTAATTATACATGAGATAACAAGTTATATTGCAGAGCAAACTTTAGTGACTTTCAATTCTTCTTTTCTTTAATATCTTAGTTTAGTTGTAATATTACTAGGTGTAACTTTAACAACCGACTCTTTTGCTAGTCTATCTTGATGTATTGTGATTTCTTAGAGATGTATTTGGTGACGACTCTTATTATTAATTAGTTCATTACTTTCCTTTTCAAAACAATTTAAAAACTTTGTTAAGCTCTAAATAATACTTCTAATTATTAAAAAAATATTTTATAAAAATTTTCTAATTTTTCTTTGTATGATCTTAATAATATTTAATCGATATAATGCCAACTATTTTTAAGTAAAAATTGCGTGATTACTTGTCTATAATGCAAATATTAAGATTTCAAGTTAAAATATTCATTAATTTCACGCTTTAATAAAACTTTGAAGAACAATAATAATAATAATAATATAATAATAAATGGTAAGAAAAACATCAAATGAAGAAAAGTTAAATTAATTAATTATAAAATAAAGCAAACTAGTGAATGATAAAATAGGGCATATTTTTATTTTCATAAAAAATAAAATGAAACAAAATAGGGTCTATTTTTTACCTCATAAAGAACAACAAAAATGGCACATATTTTGCTTATTTTTATTCTTTGTGAGTGCCCAAAAATAGGAAAAAATAGAAACTTTTTTTTTACCTTACCCAGGGCCTATAAAATATTAGGAACGGCCTGTTACAATGTATACTATTTATACACATGTAGACATAAGGTGATGAGATTGTATTTTGTTCTATCTAAACTAAATGATCAATTTGTATTTGATTATATCTAAGCTGAAATGATAAGTGACAATGACAATTTTATCTAATATAATTACAATAGAATGATTGGATTAGGATTAAGAATTATGTTATTAGCTCTCCCCAAACTAATGTATGTAAGAATATTGAGCTTGTGATGTAAAAGCAAAAAAGGATGAGAACCCAACGGTTTTGTGAGAATGTTAGCAATTTGGTGAGAAGCCGATATATGACGTATGAACAGAAATTTCTTCGTACCAATTCATTAACAAAATGTATATCAATTTCAATGTATTTGATACTAGCATGAGAAACAGGACCTACAACAAGAAAAGTAGCACTTATGTTGCCACAATACAAAAGTGGTTTAACATTGGAGAATCCAAGTTCTCTGAGTATAGAATTAAGCTGATCTTATATTCAACTCCAATTCTAGATCTGGCTACGGTAGGATATTTCTTGGAACTCCAAGAAATTAAAGGGGAGCCAAAGAAAATGCAATAACCAAATGTAGATCGATGATCGTCAAGACACCTAACCTAATCAGCATCAGAGTAAGCAGTTATGGTTAAGATGATAGATTTGGTTAAGTAAAGACCATGGGATGGGGTAAAGAGAAGATATCGAAGAATGCGCTTAACTGTTGTCTAGTGAACACCAGTAGGATAGTATAAGAATTGTGAAACTTTGTTAACAATAAGTTGGATACCTAGTCTAATGTATATAATTTATATGTATGCTATCTTGTCGTAAAAATAAAATAAAAAAGGCCATTAACTAATGTGTGAATATTCGTTTTAAGATTGCCTCATTATTAAAAAATTATATAATTCAATGAAAAATATTTTTATTATATTTTTTTTATAAAGTGTTGACCATGTTATCAAATAAATATATAGTTCAATTTTTTTTATGCTTTAGTCTCAATGTAAATATTTTAAGAGCGGGTAATTTGAAGGTACAGACTCGTTGAATTTTCCAAGAACTTTATCAACTTATTATTATACCATGAAAAAAGGAATTGAATGAGGTATGCAAACTCACCTAAATATTTCCTGTTGTTAAATTGAAGAAAGAACGCATAATTGACATAAGTTTGTATTTATGATGTTACTTTAATATAGTATTTAGTAAATCTATAGAAGATAGGCTCTAAAACCACAAACTTAGGGGTTGTTTGGTTCCACTTCTATTTTTCTGTTGTTGTTTTTTATTTCTATTTCCTGTTTTTGTTTCTGTTTTTTCCTTAAAAAATGAAAACTTGTTTGGTTGAGATTTGTAATATAAAAACTGAAAACAAAAACCTTTTTGGTTGAGATTTGTAATAAAAAACTGAAAACAAAAACATGTTTGGTTTTATCATCATGTTTCTATTTTTCGTAATTATACTCTTATGTGTAATAATTATAATATAATACATTATATTTTTAAATTAATTAATTATCATTATAGCTAAAAATAAAATATATGCAAATCAAATATTATTAAAAATTACACAGTAATTGTATATAATAAAATTACATAAATTAGAAATTATATTAAGTCATTCTAATCAATAAAATATGCCCACCATACTATAATTCTTGAAAACATAACAGTACTATCATTTACAAAAAGAAACATAAATCAATTAGAAATAATATAATCATTCCACATTTGTCTAGCAATTTAATCTCGCTTCCAAGATATACCTCGAAGTTATGCTGGAGTAATATTGTATTCCACTTGAGAACTTACACCTTCATTTTTACTTTCCCTAATTTGTTTTTCATTTTTAGCACATCTGTCAAATAATTCATCGCTTTGTCCATACATTCTAATATAGTTGTGTATAACATAACAAGCAATAACAATGTATTTTTGTTTCTTCATATCATAACTCGACATGTTTTTAAGTATAGGGAATCTTGCTTTTAGAACGCCAAAATATTTTTCAATAACATTTCTTAATGAAGAATGCCTATAGTTAAACAATTCCTATGGACCTTGAGGTCTTTCTCTGCCTTTATAATCTCGCAAATGATATCTTTCACCTCAGTATGGTGAAAGAAATCCAGGCATATTAGTGTAGCCCAAATCAACCAAATAGTACTTGCCTAACATATAAAGAACATAATATTAACAAAAAAATATTAAAAATGAATCATAATTACTATGTTTATTTAAAATAATATATTACCTTGCAGAGGCATAGGAAATTGATTTGCTGGATTTGTCACTGTTTCTAAAAGAACTCGAGAGTCATTTGTAATACCTTTTCATCCAGCCATTACATATATAAAACGCATGTCAAATGAGCAACAACAAATAATATTTTAGGTTAGATTAAATCTTTTGCCCTTGTATGGTATTTGTTCAGTGGTCAGAACTCGTGCATCAATATGTATACCATCTATTGCTCTTACCCAATCCTAAAAATTAAATATATATTAAAATAATTATTAATCATAAGAACATAATTAAAATATTAATTAAATATATAAATGTACCTGAAAATATGGAAAGAATTTTGAATTATGTTGAATCTCAGGAGGTGTATTAGTAAAAGATGGTGAAGTAATGACTCTTTTTGCAAGACAATTAACTGCATATAAGATTTTACGAAAGTACTTCGAAATTGTCCAGGTCGAATATTGAAAGCATTTTGTATTAACTCTAGTTGTCTCACTATGTCCTATAGTCATTAAGAAAACTACTACTTGTTCCTATACAGTCAAATGACTTGTTGTCTTTAAGCCTCCTAAACTTTTCAACTCATCATATAAGCTTAAGAAGATTATCTTTCTCATTCTTAATTTTTCATAAATCCTTGTAGGATTCCCATTCAAAAGTTCCATTATCCAATCATGACCTGGTAGAGCAGAAGTTCTACATGGTTGCTTTTGTAAATGAAAATATTTTTTCTCTCCCCCAGTTAGAGAAATAATGATTACCTTTTTACGTTCATCATCAGAATCTGATTCGAAATCTGATAAAAAATCCATGTATCCACAATGAAAAAATTAAATAATAAATAAAACATTCAATCAAAAAGTTTAACCGAATGTAGACAAAATATTCATACATTAAGTCAAATATTCATACAAATCACAAACTTAAAATGTTCAAACTATGGAATATTGTTTAAAATAAAAGTGTCAAATTAATAAGAATTCGATGTGCAATAACATGAAAATATAACTAAAGCGACATAATCCAATGCAGCTTCCTTGTATCTATCATCTTCATAAGAATATCCCTATAAAGTGGAGAATCGTGTAAAGCCATTATAGCTTTTCCATATTGCACATCATCAACACCCAATTCATCTAAGGACTTCATACATTCCATCATTATGTTACACTCTTGAGATCTACTCTCTGCAGTGAATGATGTTTCACTAAGTTTTTTCGCAAGGAAATCATTCTTCCTTTTTGGTTGTTCACAAAGTATAAGCAAAACTTTTTCTACAATGTTAGAATGTGTCTTCTTTGCCTTCTTATTCTTAGGAGATTTCTTTCTCTTAGATATAGAACTTATATCTTGATCTTCTTTTTCATGATATGAGTAATCTTCATCAACATCATTTTCATATTCCTCTTCTGTACTATTCGATGGATAGTTGATGGATGTGCATGCACACCAATTGTAGTAGTATCTCCAAAAATATGACACAAGTCTGAAAATTCCTTGCATCCTTTTTTCTTGAATCTGTGAGCCATTTTATGCACCTATAATGATGAAAAATGAACATGAGAATAAATATTATATAATATGATATATTAATAAAAAAGGAAATATTTTACCTTAAATAGATTTTTCCCAACATTCACTTGTAGCATTAAATTCACCAGTTAGGGAGTTGTAGTTGATTCCTGTTTCTTTCAATAAGTTCGTGAAATATTTCAATCTAGCCCTTAATCCATTATACTTATTCTTCAATTGAATATCAGTATACTCCTTATTGAATTTTGTTTGAAGCCCTACCTTAATATTCTTCCAACCAGATTTGGAAAAGGTAGTAGTCGTTCAATTTCCCTTCTTTACTTCATCAACCATCAAGGAGATTAAATACATCTCTATAGTATCATTCCATACCCCATATTTTTCATTTATTTCCACACAATCATTGCAATCGTTCATATGGTTCAAACCTTCCATCACTAAATGTATCCACATATAAGTGACATGAATCATAACAATTTCTACAAAGTATTTAATGGTAAACATGGTTTAAAATAAACACAAGGCAACCTTATTAAATGCTAAATTGCATAAAGTGCAAGGAAATGATTGAACAAAAATAAAGGTGTAAATTTGATTCTATAGCATAAAAATAAAGATGTAAATTTAAGCAAATTCATAATATATGCATAATGGTCAAACCAACAACCCTGCCATTTGACCCCACTTCGATCTTACGATACATATATTTAAACAAAAGGAGATATATATCTCATGATACATGTACATCAACTACATTGTAATGAATCCAACCAATGCAGGCATAATTGAATGATTATTGATTATTTCAATTATCATCATCAATTATAAGGTGGTAACGTTTACCGAAACCTTAAAATTATAATATAATTGTGGTCACCAACTGCGATTGAAAACCTGGATTAGTACTTTCTCTTCAAATGTCTCTAGATTGTCATATACATGTGACTCTATTAGGGACTAATAACAGTTCTAGAGGGATATAACTTATTGCTCATATGTGGCTAAGGAATTTGGTAAGCTTACGTACTAGCTAGCTTTTCGTATGCACTCATTGCTCAAAAGCTCTCTGACTAGCAAATAGAATTGCAGTCCTAATGTAGCCACTGACTGCAAATTTCTTATGTCAGAAACCACTTCTCTTTATGTCAATATATTAAACGACTTTAAGGAAATTTAATATGCATTAGTCAGGAAGCCAAACTGATACAGATGTCAAACGCCTCTATTTCACCTATTAAATACCGCACTTCACCATGTGGTCCTGTCATTCATGTTCTCCCTTCTAATTAAAGATTGAAATTGCACATGTTTCAAACGCAAAGAATCTTAATAACAAGATACCATGATGATAACCTTTTTTTTTGGTTGAAAAGATACCACGATAGCAGCCTTGCTAGCTACAATTGGTTAGGTTTACTGGGACCTGAATGATCTATGGAATGTGTTATTAAATAGAAAGCTTTTCGTATGCACTCATTGCTCAAAAGCTCGCTGACTAGCAAACAGAAGTGCAGTCCTGATGTAGCCACTGATTACAATTTTCTTATCTTAGAAACCAATTCTCTTTATGTCAATATATTAAACGGCTTCAAGGAAATCCTTGAAAGCTTTCACCATTTAAGCAACAATTGAAAACTATGGCTTCAAGAATTACTATCTTGTTCTAAATAGTGGGGATCTTAAATGAAACGAGCATTTTATTGCAGAAACAGAGCCTTCAAGGCGTACCTTGACCAATTAGAAACGTGAATACAAACTTGAATAATGATACCACCAAAATATCAGGTGCTTTAAGACAGTTACCAATGCTCCAAACCTAGGAACACAACTACTTATTCATCGGAGCTAATTCTTACTATTGAACTAGACGTTCTTGAAATTGTAACCTTTTTACTTTATCTTCAGACAAGGTAAACAAATGATCCCATCTTCACTCAAGACATGCAAGATACTTTCATACTACAACTTTCCATTCACTTTTTCCATTTCAGGATTTGTCAAAGCACGAGGAGTGATATCGTTATATCCCTCAGCTAGGTGATCAAGTTGCATATCTGAGACAAGTATCACGTTGTTATGCTATCCCTGAGCACTGTCCAGTGAGAAACACAAGAAAGGTCTCTCTCATGAAACAAAACAGTGTTGATGAATTTAATGAATTAATTTTAATTATGCTACAGTAACATGTGCATGTTACTGTAGTATAACATGCACTCTCTTGCCTGATTTCGAAGAAGAGAAGGTGATGGACCTGTTTATGTTTCAACGTAAATAATAGCAGTCAAGTAACGAGTTACAACACACACATAAGCAAAAGAAAACAAACATGGAAATCACAGATGGTAGAAAACACAAGAGAGGATAGAAGACGCAGAAATCACAGCTGATAGAAAACGCAAAAGAAGGCAGAAGACAACAGAAGATGCAGTGACTGAGAAATAGTAGAAAAGGCTAAAGACTTACGATGTGTATGGTTGCTATCTCCTGTATGCGGAGACGGAACGAAACAAAAATTTGGAGACGGAACATAACAAAAATTGGAGACAGTGAGGTGTTTAGTTGTGATGGACATAATAGAAAAAACTGTCTTCGTCTCGAGGACAGAAATGTGTTTGGTTGCAGTGGACAGAACATAAAAATTGTGTCAATGACGAAAATACTCCCTGCTCGTTAATATGATTAGAAATATGTAATTCATTGATAATTTTATAACGAATGATTTGTATTAGTAAAAAAGTTAACAAATAATAATAATAATAATAACAACAACAACAACAACAACAAAATTTATAATAATAATGATAATAATAAGATAATTAATTTTGTATAATAAAAATAATAATAAAAAGAAAAAATGAAATAAATAATAATAATAATTAGTACAAAATATATAATAATAATAAATACAAAATTTATAATAATTAATAATAATAATAATAATAATAATAATAATAATAATAATAATAATAATAATAATAATAATAATAATAATAATAATAAGAACAACAACAACAACAACAACAACAACAACAACAACAACAACAACAACAACAACAACAACTATAATAATAATAATCAATACAAAATTAATAATAAAAAAAATTTCCGTATAATAATAATAATTAATCAAAATATTAGATACTATTTAATTTGTTATTTATTTTCAATTTTTTAAAATATTACATACTATTTAATTTGTTATTCCAACTAAATAATAATAAAGAATAATAATAAATGCTAATTTTCAAAAACACGTTATCAAAAAATATCAAAACCATAGAGATTCCACTAACTATTTTTTCCTCTTAGTTCTGTCGCTGGCATTAGTTGAATGTTGAAAAAAAGTCTGGGGATGGAGACAAAAGTTTTTGTTAAGTTTTTGTCCTTCCTTTTTGAGAGAAACAAAAACTTTTGTCTCTGTCATTCGGGGACGGAGGATAAAAATTTGGGGACAACAACCAAACATAGGGGAGGGACATGATTTTTTTGTTTTGTCTTCTGTCCTCACTAACGGGGACAGCAACCAAACACTGCGTTAGAGTCGACGCAGGAAAATTGTTTTCGTTAAATATAAAAACATATTTTAAAAATACATCGAAACGTCTTTTTTATGTTTTAAAAGAATCGTTGCCATTTTTTAATTTTTAACAACAAAAAATGAAAACATCTTTAACCAAACAAGTTTTGCAGGATTGTTTCATTTTTTACAAAAGCAGCAACGAAACAAAAAAGGAACCAAACACCTCCTTAATAAAAAGATAGACTTATTCATGTGCTAGGAAATTATAACCTTCATTGTTTTTAATATTTTGTGATATAAATATCATATTTTCCTGATTAGAATTTAGATATTCTCATCAAGCATTAATTTTGAATAAAGTTTAAAAGATTTAGTACTAATTCAAGATTGTACGCTCAGCAATATATCAAGGGGTTGGTAATGCTTTGATGTTACTTATCTGGACGATTTATATCATAATGTTATCAAGGATAGAAGAGTTTTTCAGCCATGACTCTTTTATAATTTTACTAGAGTTTTAGCCATGAGTTCTTCACCCACGACTCTTTTATAATTTTAACTAGAGTTTTAGCCAATGTTTTTGCTTATGAAATAGAGTTATTTGAGTCCTTAAATTTAAGGCTTACTTTGCATATTGCTCTTAAGGTCTTAAAACTCAGTGTTCTTCTAAAAAGTTGAAGTTTCTTTTTTATTGAGGAATGATCATTTATTTGTCTATATAACTTTCCAATTCATATAGAAATATAAATACAATCCTCCCAGGGGGTAACACCAACAAAAGGTCAAAAAACATAGTAAAAATTTTCTGACAAAAACTACCAGAAGTATACATGCAGGTGCAGTGGCAAAACAAATGGGGTCAAGTTTTTCATTTATTCAACAATTAGAGCATAGCTTCAAAGGAAGAAGAGTCACAAAGGAAGAAAGGACATTAGAATTAGTGAAAGGAAGAGGTGGTGGGTACTGAAAGTGCGATGGAGAGTTTGGTGCAAGCAGTAGATGGAGAAGCAGCAGCTTCCCCAAACTTCCTTGACCGCTGACGACCTCTGTGCATGTGCTTCTCACAGTACTTGTGATCAGCCACTGCCTCTCTGCTGCACCTCCATTTTTTTCCATCTGTTCTTCTGCATCTACCTGGCTCCGATTCCCCATTGTTCTTATTTGACTCTTCGTAACCCGTAACTACAAATTTCATCATCAAACAAAAACATTGGCTATCAATGAACGTAAAGCTGGAATTTAAAGGAACTCTATCCTGTTTTCTTCTTTTGTATATCATGGATTTATGATTTTATTTGACCATCATAATTGTAACTTCAATATTATAATTTTGCTCACTCTTACTATTATAATTAAGAGGCCGCATTTCAATATTAATAGACCCTAATGATTTGCAAGTATATTCATGGTGGTTAAATAGAAAGATAATAACCACAATTAATGCTAAGCCTGTTAAGGCTACAAGCCGCAACATCTGTAATAGCCTCTAATGATTTACAACAACAAAAAAACACTCAAAATGATTCGTTTCTCAACCGATACAAATTTAATAAGCACGTGGGGATAGGTATGTTGTATGCACAGTATAGGGGTGCACCGAATTCAGAAGGGATTCTGTTTTTATTTGTGCAACTAGTGAGTTATTGTAGCAACATAACTCTTTGAAAATTCATCCGAAGGAGTGATTTGTTGGGAACTTACAGCCGGGGTAGACTTGGTAAAAGTTTGAGAAGCCACCGAGAGAGCTAGCAACAGTCTTCCATATAGGGACCAGAAGGTTGTAAGGTACTGGAAATCCAGATTCTATGTACTTGTAAATGACATACTGCATATTCAGCTCCTGCCATTGAAGTATGGTGAACCCATAAGATTCTTCTTTGCACTTACTCATCCCTCTGTCACTAAAACCACCGCATCCAAGCTCCAGTCCCAGTTCAATAGGAGGTGAGCGAGAACCTCCAACCGACTTGTTTCTCTCTTCCATGCTACAGCAACTAATTCCTATTCCATTCCCTGACAATTTGACAGACAAAATTAGTGAAAAGAATAGATTCTGAATTGTCTTGCCAAACAAGAAAATATTAAGAAGGGCCGAGGAATTGTGCATTTTAAAAGTTAGTAGGTACTGGTGCCTGCTAGACGAGCAATCTTGGAAGTTTGGGGTTGGCTCTCCATTTTCTGGCTTTACAGAGATGAAAATGGGTCAGTGAGAGCAAATTAGCGTCAAAGACCCAATGTTGAATGAAATGAATGAGTTAGACTACAAAGAGTCCGATAGATCCCCAAGTCAGAAATTTTTTTTTTTTTTTAAATTCCCCAAGTCAGAAAATTACTTGACAGATGAGGGGTGTCTGTATCTTGTGATAGAGCGAGGAATAGGGTAGAGCACCATTTGGCTTGTACGCTCAGCTGATAACAAAGAGAGACTGAAAGTCTGCTGACATGTCAGAACTTGTGCAGGTGTTATCAGAAGCACACGCGTTTTGAAGGTAAAGCTGGACCCCACATTCTTCTGGCTGAGGCTGACGAGTGACGACAAGTACGTCTTTTGGCTTCTCCTTCACCTTTGACCATAGGATATGTAACCATAATCTCAACAACAGTGCGTGATGCACACATTGAAATCATGCAAACCAATGATCTGCCAGATTGACAATGGGATTAGTTTGGAGAAGACACAACGCAGTTATGGACAAACGGTGTGTGTCAGTCCGTGAACTTGCTATAACAGTTCTTCTCCTCCTTTTTGACTTGAACAGCGTCTTTTCACTACTGTCAAAGCTGTTGAGCCACGTCTGAATTCCCCTAAGATTATACTGTTATAGGAGTTAATTTTGGGACATAATTTTTTGTCTAGTATTATAATGTCTTATTCTATCTTATAAATTTCAGTTATTTATTTACATGAATCCTGCATTTATTTATAAAGATTCACACGAGACCTACATAAATAAATAACTGAAATTAATAAAACAGAATAAGACACTATAAAATTAAACAAAAGGCCTGTACTCATTAACTCCTAGTCGTGGTGCAACGGAAGGATCTAAACATTATTGTGCAGGGTACGGAATGAGACTATTCCAATCTCAACAACCTTCATGCTGCCACTTCCATGAGACCCAGTAATTCGCAGCTTTGATGCCTATTGGAGAAAGAGAAACAATTATGCAATGAATAGTGAAAATACGACCGATGGTTTCAATTGCGTAATTCCTTTTGTCTTTAAACCAAGGCCCATCCGTCCATTTCAAAAGAACAGAAAAAGTACGGAATGTTGATTATTTGTTATTTTTTTATTTTTGTTTTAATTTGTAAATTTAATAAAAATATATTTGTTTAACTTTTTTATTTCTATTTCTAGTTTTGGTTTCTTTCAATTTCAAAAAAATTATGAAAACTATAATAAGAGTTTTTGTTTTTGTCTTTTTTCCATATTTACTATCAACTAAGTGTATATTATTTAATTATTTAATATATTAATTTTAATAAAATTATGAATAAATAAATAAATATAATTAAAATTAATTATTAATAAGGATTATGAATAATTTAATTTTACTTAATAATTAAATTTAATCTTTAATCATATTAAATAAATTTTATTTAATAATTACTAATAAATATAATTAAAATTTAAATGTCTTCAAAATATATACATTTCAAATAGAACTTGATATAACAATTAAAATA
>JAOQMQ010000195.1:25076817-25087562 GCA_027563845.1 Erythroxylum subrotundum | reverse complement strand
ACTGTAACTGAAGAAAATAAAGTTGCATGTAAATACACTTGCTTTCCAAGGCACTATATTTACATAACTCCAACAGAGTGAAAGGGGAAGAATGGGGAA
The DNA here is from genome assembly GCA_027563845.1 of Erythroxylum subrotundum. NCBI lineage: Eukaryota > Viridiplantae > Streptophyta > Magnoliopsida > Malpighiales > Erythroxylaceae > Erythroxylum > Erythroxylum subrotundum. The sequence goes on along the minus strand of JAOQMQ010000195.1, from coordinate 25,087,463 downwards.
AGATCAAGAGTGGGGGTTAAGGATTTAGGCTAGTAGGGTTGGGGTGGTCGGAGGTGGGAGAAATGGAGAGGGGAGGTGATGGCGCCAAAAGAAAAAGAGAGGGAAAGTGCAGGAAAGAAAGAAGAAGAAGGGCTTAAGCAGTGTTCAAACAATGTCCATTAAACGGACATAAATGTCCGTTTAACGGACCTTTACGGGTTAAATTGAGCAACTGGAGGTCCCATGTCCGTTTAACGGACCTTTACAGGTCAAATTACGCTCTAGAGGTAGCCACTGTCCGTTTAACGGACATGTATGTCCATTTAACAGACATACGTGACTTTTTCAAAAAAAATTCCTCTTTTCCTTTGGTCCTTCTAGCCTTTGTACGACATTCTAGGGCTACATGCATGATGTGTAAGTGCTAAAATTGGAAGAACGTCAAAATAAAATGGACAAAAATTGTCACTTACCTTTTTTCTATGCTTAAAATGAGTCTCACCTCTCAGTTTGAAAAGTAGTGACCACCCAATCCTCATGCTAGTGGAAAAATGTTCCTGAAATGGCTCGCAAAATGTATCCCTTAGCACACACAATAAATTAAGCACAATGAACTAATGAGACAAACAAGTCAAAATTTAACACAACATTAAAAAAATGACATGAGAGATAGAGATATTAGGTTGCCTCCCAACAAGCACAAAATTTGATGTCCTTAGCTAGACTCGGCCACTCAGTTATCAACCTTGAAATGTGACGGTGGAAATGCATCCCACCGTTTCTCCCTCGAGATAGTGCTTAACTCTTTGCCCATTAACCACAAAGTGCTCTTGATCATCCCGCCTAATTTCCACTGCTCCATGTGGATATGTCCTTGTTATTACAAACGGTCCCGACCATCTTGATCGTAGTTTTCCCGAAAATAATTTCAGGCGAGAGTTAAATAGCAAAACCTTTTGGCCTGGTTTGAATTCCCTCCACAGGATATGCTTGTCATGAAAAGCCTTAGTTCTCTCCTTTTATATGCGAGCATTCTCAAAAGCATCAAAGAGAAATTCATCCAGCTCATTCAGCTCTAGTAGCCTCCTTTGTCCTGCTTCCTTGAGATAAAAATTCAACTTTCGGATGGCCCATAATGCCTTATGTTTGATTTCAACCGGAAGATGGCAAGATTTTCTAAAGACGAGCCTATAAGGGGACATCCCTAAGGGCGTTTTGTAGGCGGTCCTATAAGCCCATAGAGCGTCATCAAGTTTTAATACCCAATCCTTTCTTGAGGTATTAACTATCTTCTCTAGAATTTGCTTGACTTCCCATTTAGATACCTCGACTTGCCTGCTAGTTTGAGGGTGGTAAGTGGTACCAAACTTGAAATAACACCTATACTTGGATAATAGCGATTTAAATTGATGATTCTGAAAGTGTACACCATTATCACTTATTATAGCTATTGGGACACCAAACCGTGAGAATATGTGCTTCTTGACAAATTTGACTAAGCTAGTCCCAGTGTTGTTCGACAATGCTATAGTTCCCACCCACTTAGATACGTAATTAACAGCCACAAGGATGTATTCATTTCCAAAGGACACTGGAAACGGTCTCATGAAGTCCAGGCCCCATACATCAAAAAGTTATACTTCTAAAATCCCAGATTGAGGCAGCTCATGCTTCCTACCAATATTTCCAGTTCTCTGATAGTTATCGCAAGTAAGGATGAAAGTTCTAGCATCCTTGAATAGAGTCGGCCAATAGAGTCCAGATTGCAAGACCTTTACTGTTGTTTTGTTGGCCCCATGATGTCCTCCATACAAGGAAGCATGACAATGGTGTAGAACTGATCGCATCTCTTCATCAGGTACACACCTCCTGATCACCCCATCAGCACATCTCTGAAAGAGAAACGGATCTTCCCAAAAGTAGTTTATCACCTCAGATAAGAATTTCTTTCTACTATGGTATGAATAATCAGAAGGAATAATATCGGACACTAGAAAGTTTACATAATCAGCAAACCAAGGGATATTATCTTTCACAGGCCACAGATTCTCATCAGGGAAGGTATCATTGATTGGCTCAACTCTCGGCTTGTCTCCCTATTCCAATCGTGACAAATGGTCGGCTACTAAATTCTCCGATCCCTTCTTATCTTGGATTTCCAAGTCGAATTACTGCAAAAGTAAAATTCATCTGATCAATCGGGGTTTTGCATCTTTCTTTGTGAGAAGATATTTTATAGCAGAATGGTCAGTGTAAACAATGACTTTGAAGCCGACCAGGTAAGATCTAAATTTATCGAATGCATAAACTACTGCTAGTAATTCTTTCTCGATAGTTGCATAATTAAGTTGAGCATCATTAAGAATCTTGCTAACATAATAAATGACATGTAGTTTCTTATCCTGTCTCTGCCCTAAGACAGCCCCAAGTGCAAAATCACTGGCATCGCACATCAATTCAAAAGGGAGGTTCCAGTCCGGTGCTGCCATTATAGGAGCTGAGGTTAGTTCCTTCTTCAACCTGTAAAAAACAGAAAGGCACTCATCAGTAAACTTGTAAGGAACATCTTTTTTGCAATTGAGCACATAATGGTCGAGAAATTTTGGAAAAATCCTTGATGAATCGGCGATAGAACCCGGCGTGCCTTAGAAAACTCTGTATCGATCTGACCGAACTAGGAGGTGGCAACTTGTTGATAACCTTGATTTTTATAGGATCCACTTCAATCCCATTGTTGGAAATCTTATGGCCGAGGACGATTCCCTATTGCACCATGAAATGGCACTTCTCCCAATTGAGCACCAGATTGGTGTCTTCATACCTTTGCAGAACCTATTCTAAGTTGAACAAACATGCGTCAGAAGAAGACCCAAAAACAGAAAAATCATCCATAAATATCTGAATTATATTCTCCACCATGTCGGAGAATATCGACATCATGTAGCGTTGGAAAGTGGCAGGAGAATTACATAACCCAAAGGGCATCCTCCGATACGCAAATGTACCATAGGGACGTGTGAATGTGGTTTTCTCCTGATCCTCCAAGGCTATCAGGATTTGGTTATAACCTAAATAACCATCTAGAAAATAGTAATACTCATGCCCCGCTAATCTCTCCAACATTTGATCTATAAAGGGAAGAGGGAAGTGATCTTTCCTAGTAGCTGCATTCACTTTCCTATAATCTATACATACCCTCCATCTTATCACAACCTTAGTAGAAATCAGTTCATTCCTATCATTTGAAACAACAGTTATGCCACCTTTCTTAGGCACTACCTTCACTGAACTTATCCAAGGGCTATCAGAAATAGGATAAATAATTCCCGCATCAAGTAATTTAAGTACCTCAGATCACACAACTTCCTTCATGTTAGGATTGAGCCACCTTTGACTTTCCACGCTAGGTTTGTGGTTCTCTTCCATTAGGATCCTTTGAACACAAATAGAAGGGCTGATCCCCTTTATGTCTGCAATGTTCCAAGCAATAGCCAGTTTATGTTCACGCAATATCCTTAGCAACTTCTCCTCTTGAGAGGAGTCTAAAAAAGCATAAATGATAACTGGATAAGTATTTGCTTCTCCCAAAAATGCATATCTCAAATGAATTGGAAGCTGTTTAAGTTCAGGGATTGGTGGGCTTAATATGGATGGAAATAGTGTAGGTTTTGGAAGGCCCAATTCTTCAATTTGGGGTCTATACCTAAAACCAGTATCTTGCAACCTGTAGGCACATTCCATTAACTCATCATCTAACTCAGTTGGTTCTATTCCTAGGGTTAGGCATGCTTCTAAAACATCATCACACATTAATTCAGGAACAGATTCAAACGTGAGAGAATCAATTACATCAATCCAGTAAGTGACCTCATCAAAAGAGGGACCCCTCAATACTTTAAAAATATTAAACTCCTCGTTTTCATCACCTACCCGCAAGGTTAGCTTATCATTCGGGACATCAATCAATGCTCTACCAGTGGCTAGGAATGGTCTTTCCAAAATTATGGGAACCTGCATGTCAAACTCCATCTCAAGCACAACAAAATTAACAGGAATTATAAGCTTACCAACCTTTACCAGTAAGTCCTCAACTACACCGATAGGATATTGAATTGATCTATCAGCAAGCTGCAATGAAATTGTAGTTGGTTTAAGTTCACCAATTCCTAACCTGTTATATAGAGACAATGGAATAAGATTAATGCTTGCACCGAGGTCACATAAGCATTGAAACGTATTAGATTTGCCAAAGTGACAAGGTATAGTGAAACTCCTTGGATCCTTTAACTTAGGGGGTAGTTTATTTTGTAAAATAGAACTACACTCCTCAGTTAGGGCTACTGTAACGAAGTTGTCAAGCTTCTTTTTGTTCGAGATAATCTCCTTCAAAAACTTGGGGTACGTAGGCATCTCCGCAAGAGCTTCCATAAGAGGGATATTGATGTGAATTTTCTTGAACAGGTCGAGAAACTTTTGGAACTTAGAATCGTCATTCCTTTTCCTTACGATATGGGTGGTAAAAAGGTAAAGTCCGACCCAGATGGGGATTCTTTCTTTTGTGTGGGTTCTTTAGGCTCTTCCCCTTCATCCATCTTTTCACCTTCCACATCCTGAGCCTCCTTCATCTTAGGGACTACACCTTCTATAACTTTACCTCTTTTTAGAACAACTGACATGTAATCTTGTTTCAGATTCACTTAGGTGTTACTAGGCAGTTTCCCCTTTCCTCTTTCACTAACTTCCTTTGCCACTTGACTGATTTGCACTTTTAAATTCCTAATAGCTGCTTGATTTGATTGAATATTCTGCTCCATTCTGTTCATTGCTTGAGAGCTGGCTTGGGTACTCTGGTCCATCTTGCCCATAAGTTGAGAAAACATGTCCTCAAACCGATCTACCTTTTTCTCCCACGGGGAGGGAAATTATTGTGGTGTCGAAGATAAAGGGGCTGACTATTGTTGCTTTACTAGTGTTTGGAGCCCTGGTGGTCCCATTGGTTTTGTTGCCCCTTGATTTTTCCAAGAGAAGTTCGGGTGGAATTTCCAATCTTCATTGTAAGTGTTTGAGAAAGGATCTAGTCTCTGACCCTGCCTACCATTGTTTACATAGCTTACCTCTTCTTCTGTCAAGGTTGTCTCAATGTTCATGCAACCCGCTGCTGAGTGCCCAAATCTCCCACACAAAGTACATGGATCTCTACTAGACTTGTTATCATTCATCAACAAATTCAACTTCTTGTTGATCTCAACAACTTGGTATGCCATGTCTAACTTAGAACCCACTTCATTTAGATTCACAGCTTTGCTCCTAGTCACCTTGCAATGTGAGTTCTCGGTGACCTTTTTGAAAATATTCCATAATTCTGGTAATGATCGGTGAGACCATAGTAGAAAAACTGAGTCAATGAATACATGTCAAATCCATGGTGTGGACATTGGTTCCCAAGCCTCATGAAACTTTTCTCCGTCCTTTTGCAAAAACCAATGTATCATCTTTCGGAGTTCAAGAGTTTTGTGGGCTGGGTACCATTTCATCATAAAAGTCTCCATAACCTTCTCCCAAGTATCAATAGAATCCACCTCTAAACTCAACAGTCAATTTCTCGCCAATCCCTTCATGCAATAAGGAAAGCACCTTAGCCTCAACTCATCCTCCGACAGTCCGTACAAAGGAAGCGTTTGAACAGTTGCATAGAAATCTCTTATAAAGGCTAACACATCTTCACTGGGCATCCCATTAAATTGCGGCAACATAGACAAATGAATTTGCTTAAGCTCGTAATTTCGTGCTGCTGCAGTCAGTCTAATGCACGAAGGGTTCCCAGCAATAAACAGCATCTGATAATCCCGAATTCTCCTTATAGCGGGATTGACAACAACCGGCTGGGCTTGATTTTCCCCATTGAATTGTTCATTCCCTAGCTCATTCTCTTTATGCAGTTCCGAAATTTGGTTATTATTGGCCATTTCTCTCCTCCTTTGAGCGTTGTTCCTTCGACAAGTTCGTTCAATTTCAGGATTGAATTCAACAAGTGGTTCGTTGTTCAAGCTTTGTGAATGCCTTAAGTGCATGTAACTCCTGAAATCAAACAAGTTCTAGGGTTCAAAATTCAATAATGGAAGAAAACTCGAATAATAAATAAATAGATAAAATGAATAACTAGACTTAATGAAAGCAGTAATAAAAAGGTCCCCGGCAACGGCGCCAAAAACTTGATCGATAATTTTCTGCAAATGCACAGAGTCGTTCTAGTATCCACACACTGATCCAAAGTCATCTCCCTAAAGGACCAATTCATTCACTACCAAATTAATTCTAATTATTTGCATGTTATCCACAGAAAATTCTAAAATGTGATTGGAGTTGAGTGAACAGTAAATTATAAGTACTAAACAAGAAAATAACAAAAAGGTAAATCAAAGGTTTAGAATTAGGGATTGGGGTTTACCAATTCAAAGGATTGACTCATACAATATGAAATTGATTTAATGTTAGGCTACGAAAATAGTTGCACAACTTTACCCATATCTCTTTTCAATGCATACAAGAGTACCCAGCTAGAAGAACACCATCTCTTAATGTGTGAACTTACTAACCAAATCCATGAAGAACAAGCAACCACAAGTTCTCACCCTAGCTTAGGATATCTCTACCTCTAAGTCTAAAGTGTTCGTCTTCCTATAGCATGAACCATATTTCACTCTTTAGTACATCATATGATTCCTAAGATTGCATCTATGGAGATCAAACATAGAAACAACAGTGAGATTCAAGGAAGACAAAGATAACCTAAAAATTTTCATTCAACATTCAACAATCCATATCATACAAATCATCTCCCAAATGGGCTACATCCCTCACCCTAATTGAGGTTTAGTTTCAGAACATTGTAACAAAAATCATACACATAAGGATGCTCAGCATTTAAGAAAGAGTAGACAGAGAAAGTAGCAAAAACACAAGAGAATGTAGCTCCCAATCCTTGGGGAAATCCCCAAAATTCCCTATCTTCCTCTTATTTTGTGCCTCCCAATTGTAGTAACTTTGTTTTCAGTGTCCAGCCTCCATTTTTAGGTCTAAATAGTGAGTATTTATAGTCCTCTCATCCCAAGAAACCTAATTTCCTAAACAGGGGAAACCAGGTCGTGTTGGCCGCTAATGTCCATTAAACGGACCTTTTTGAGTCTAAAATGGTGTGTTGCTAGGTGATGTCTGCTCATGTCCGTTAAACGGACCTTCTCGGGTCTGGAGGTTCCTTCTGCCAGGCGATGTCCGTTAAACGGACATGAATGTTCGTTAAATGGACATGCCCCAATCCAACAATTTCACACCTTTAACCTTCCAATTGACATAATTTCTTCTCAGAGTCTTCTCAAAAGTTGTAGAGCTCGGAATTCTCTTTGAAATCATACTTGAGTGGCTTTGATCCGGCATCCACAAGAAAAGTTATGCCTTTTATCCCACAATCTACCATTTGTACCTATCAAGCAACACAATTGGAATGTGAGAGAATTAACTGCATAAAACTTCAAATCCATAAAGAAATAAGTCAAATTAAATCCAAATCATCCCAAAATCATCTACAAATAATTTGACTTATCAATAGGATATGCAAAAATATGCATAGAAGTGAGTCGATAGGCTACACTATCATATTATCTTCCAATTATGCACCTTAGTGAATTTAGGGAGATGGTGAAAGGAGAAATACATCTATCCTATTCTTGGAAGCCACACTATAGTAAGAAATGAGTTCCAAGTGGGAAGAGGTATAAAAACACCCGTTAGGATATATTTTATATATCCCTTATTTGGTTTTGTCATTTTAAATTGGACATATAAGATAATTGGAATTATTATATGGATTGAAAATGTACATAAATTGGATGTTGAGTTTTTGGAATTAGGCTCTTTTGACCTGGTTGAGTTAGTATCATATATGTCCATAAGTAGCTGGAACAAATCAGTGCATCTTGAACATAAATGTTGTCTAGATCACAGTGGAATCATCCACTAGAAAACGTCATTGGAGATGTCAGTGAAAGAAGAAAAACAAGAGAAGGAAAAAGGGTTGATTATCGAGAACTTGTAGGCTACTTATGTTACACATCTTCATTCGAGCAAAAGAAAAAGACAAAGTTTGAGATTCTTCGAGGGGCACAGGGACAGCGTGCTTTATACTTTTGAAGTATTTTTTGTGTTGTTAAAAAAAACAAAAAACGAAAAAGAAAAGAAAAGATTTGTTTTGTTAGTTCTTTAGTTTTATATTGCTATTATTGTCTCATCTTTTTAGTAGTTTGCATTGTGACTTCTATTTGGCTCCGCCAAAGACTCCTCAGCTCTCTCATCGGTATAGATCTCTCTCGGGGGGAGACATCAGATTGTTTATGGTGAATGTTCCATTCATAGGGAGATTTCACGATATATATGAGACTATTCATCTGCTTTTTGGCATCTTTTTGTCCCAAAGGGGAGAAATTTGGATGATTAGATAACTGTAATGTTGATGTTTGATTAAGGGGGAGCATTTTGAATTTCATAAATTTCATCTTTATATGTCCAATTATGATTATTTATTGGAGTTTTAGAGTTGTGACAAAAATGCCAAAAAGGGGGAGATTGTTCGGATATAATTTATATATCCCTTACTTGGTTTTGGTATTTTAAATTGGACATATAAGATAATTGTAATTATTATATGGATTGAAGATGTACATAAATTGGATGTTGAGTTTTTGGAATTGGGCTCTTTTGACCTGGTTGAGTTGGTATCATATATGTCCATAAGCAACTGGCACAAATCAGTCCATCTTGAACATAAATATTGTCTAGATCATGGTGGAATCTTAAAATGATATTAAGCCAAGTGATCTCCTGGTTGTTATGGAAGTCTATCAATACACGCATGTGAAGAATCCTAGGTGATGTGGAATTCTAGTTGAAGTGGTGTGGTAACTGAAGAGTGCATGGGTATTGGTGATTGCGTGGTTGGTCACGATGGGAAAATAAAGAAACAGTTGCGGGTGTACATGGGGGTCTTTCATGAGTTGAAGATTGTGTTTGATATAGCAGTCTGCGTTAATTAATTTTCAACAAGTGCAGATCACGTGTGTCTTGAAAAATAAGTTGGCTGGTTGCGCTATATTGTCTTTTTTATGAGCTGAAAGATGTTGATGAGTGGATTGCAGCTAGTGTGTGCGTGAGTTTAGGGGGAATACGTTTTTGTGGGTCTTTGAAGAAAAACACTGCTGCTGCGTATGTCAAGGAATATAGGTGATTAACATGTTTCTGTGTGAGCTCTGGTGATGTTGTTATGTCAGTGAGGCAAACATCTTCTTTGGTGATGTGTCGACTGATTGTTACTCGAAGGAACACCGTGACTGATTTTTGTGAAGAAAGAATCAACTATGAAGAAAGTTTTCAGCTAGGTTATTTCGAGAAAATAAATCCATAGGGAAGTCTTCGTTTGTCTCAAGTATTTTGTGATTTAATTTTCGGTTGATTAAATACTAGAACTATTTTTATTTATTATTGCTTTGAGTAAAAGTTGTTTAGAAAAATTATCTGACGAGGTTAACACAAGTCGGTTGTGCTATTGGGTGTGAAATTCTTTCACGAGAAGGGAGGTTTAGAGATAGTGTCAAGGGTTGACTGATGTTGGCTCAGTAAAGCCTTGGGTAAATCTATTGTACTTAGGTGAAAGTTATTAAGCTGGGTGAGGGCCCCGCTGACATAGGCAAGGTGTGTCAAACTACGTTACCAAATTTCTAGTGTTTTCCTTATTTCAATTTTGCTTATTTTTATTTTGTTGGTGTCAAATAAGTTTACGGAAAGTTTGCGAAATAATTAACCCCCTTTAGTTTTTCAATAGGTTAGCAAGAGGAGTTAATGGGGATTGAAGTTGAAGCTAGCACTACAATCCAGAGGAAAATCCATGAGTAACCTACCCAAATTCCTCTGACCGAGAGGGACACAGGGGAGTATCTTAAAGTGGTTGGCAAACAAAATAAGGGTGATCCTAGTTCTGAGAAGGAACAATCAACAGAGCATATTACACAAAGTCCGAAATTGGCTGAGTATGCTAGTACTGTTGATGTAATGCATAGTAAGACAGCTGGAGTTTTTACAGATAAACTAGGATTTGAGAGGGCTGTGGAGGTTACTCAACAGATTGAGATTGTCGACGTAGTGCTAAAACAGTCAACTATAGACATCTCTAAAGCAGACAATGTGGAGCGTCTAGATACTAGCATGGAACAATTCAACTCACAATATTTAGAGCAATGCCAAATGGATTGAGTTAACATGTTGACTCTAGTAGCAACTATTAGGCAACATGAGACCTCTAAGACTAGGTTGGGTTCTGGAAAACAAACAACATTGGAAAACTTCAATGATAACAGTGTGGCAAGTCAGGGGCATGAGGTTATCTGTTGGACCCCGATTTCGGAGCCCAACGGACTGACTCATAAGGTTGGACCCGACTGGGAGCCCAACGGACTTGTGACTTGACTCTTGAACCTAACTTCTTCTTGATCTAAAAATCATATTTCTTGACTTAGATGTTAAATTTAAGTTGTCTAATTATTATAGAAAAGATCCTAAGAAAATATTAAAACCAGAATTTTTCCTCTTGAAAAGCCAAATGAACAGTAAATTTAAGACAT
>JAOQMQ010000195.1:25040618-25052370 GCA_027563845.1 Erythroxylum subrotundum | reverse complement strand
TGTGTATTGGAGTCATCATCGAAAAATAATCCTTGAACTTTCTTATCTTCATTATTCCATTTCTAATAATCTGCTTTAAATTCGACATCTCAAGAGATGATCACCTTCTTGGTCAAAGCGTTGTACAATATATACAGCTTACTTCTCTTTTCATAACCAATAACTATGCACTTTTCACCTTGGTCATCTAACTTCTTTCTTTTTTATCAAGAATATGGGCATATGCAATGCACCCAAATATCCTGAAATGTCCAACTGCTAGCTTGCTACAACTCCATGTTTCATTTGGTGTTTTGAATTTTACACTTTTTATTGGACCCCGATTTAGCAAATAGACAACATATAGAATGGCTTCATCCCAGAAAGTTCTTGGTAAGTTCTTTCCTTTCACCATGTTTCTCGCCATACCAAGAATTGTGTGATTCTTTCTTTCTGCGATGCCATTTTGTTGTGGCGTATATGAAGTTGTCAACTAATGAATAATTCCATGATCTTTACAAAAAGTTTCAAACAACTTTGACTTGTACTCACCTCCTCTATCAAATCTAAGCATCTTTAAATATTGCCCACTTTGTTTTTCTACTATTGCTTCGAACTCTTTAAATTTTTCAAGAGCTTCCGATTTTTCTTTAAGAATATACACCCAACTTTTTCTACAGAAATCATCAATAAAGGTAATATAATACATATTTCCACCAAGTAATGGTATATTAAATGGTCCAGTTATATCTAAATGAACAATCTCTAACTATCTTTTGGCTCTCCATAATTTTCCAACTTCAAAAATTTGCCTATGTTGTTTCCCTTTGATACATGCTTCATATAATTTTGTTGGAGTTTTGTAAATATAGTGCTCTGGAAAGCAAGTATATTTACTTATAATTTAATTTTCTTCCAGTTACTTTTGTAGTGAAAATATTTATTATTAATAAAATAAAAGAGTTTGGTTTTATTTGTATGAGCATTATATATCTAGTCATAAGGTACCGAGATTCTTTTGTAAGTAATATACATATATATAGAGATGTCTGGGAAATATGTATATTATTAGAATCTAAAATAATTGATTCATAGTTGAATAATCAAGTTGTTTGCTTGATTATGGTTTAGACTATAGTTTTGCGATTTATCTCCGTGCAAGTAAAGGAGTTTACTTCAAGGGAATGATGAGTTTTATATCATGATAGTAGTTGACTATCGATAATGAAACTATTAAATGAATCTGGAATCACGTATGTTTTAAAGAATAAAGTAGGTTATTACTTTATTCTTAAAACATATATTTAAGTAGTCGTTTATTATAGACCACAATCTTGATGAGTGGTGAACTCACATTTGTTTCATTATAATTCTTGATATGATTAGAATGGATTTTTACAAAATATCAATCTAGTGTCTGCATTTTGGAATTATTAATTGAAACATCTATTAAGGAACATTCACTCAAATAAAGAGTTTATAGTGATAAAGTCACTTCTAGATGTTTTACAGAGATTGGTGATTAAACTAGCGTCAGTGGCGCTAGTTTGATAGAATAGCTACTCATCAAGTCTTAACACCAAGATGAGATCTTGTGTGTTAATCACCATATAGAGTAAAACGGAAGATCTAGAAGGAAAACCCAACATAAGGGCAAAACGACAATTTTACCCTTTATTGTGTGGATGGCTATAATATGGTTCATATTAGAGTTTGAAATTGGACATCTTATTTGAAACATGTGTTCTCATAATATTTAGTAATTCAAGAGTTCAACTAATTGTCTTTACTGGAATGACATTTAGTTAATAAGCTGGAATTAATTATATTGAGATCAAATTAATTCCGGGCTTATTAAAGCTTGAATTATATAAGTCCAATTAGATTCTCCATTTGGCTTCTAGGAAGGTTATCAAGCAAAGTAAGAAATACAAATAGAGATTTTAAAGCCTATGATTAAATGTTGGGCTTACTTTAATTAATTGTTAATTAGAAGCCCATACGAACATTTAGAAATGGGCTAGACTTTTGTTTAATTTGATTAATTAGAATAATTAAATTAAATCAAAATTATTAAAGATAAAAGGAGGTGGATTTTCAGTTTTAATGGGCTAAATGTGCAGTTTCACATTTAACATTGGTTTGCTATATTTAAGATGGTTTTTAACATGCTTTATCATCATTAAATGGAGTAATAACCTTATCATTAAATGGTTGAACGGTTGTCTTTTAATGATAGCATGTAACCATTTAGCATTCATTGAATTAAAGAAGAAAGAGGTGCATTTGAAGGACCATCTTCCTTCTTTCATTACAAAACTGAAAATGAGATGTATCATTTTAGGTTATTGGTCTTTTCATATAGCCATCTTAAAACAAATGAGATGAGTCTCATTTATTGGCTTCTTTATGATTGATTAAGGAAGGAGGTGATCCATTGGATGCACTTCACCTCTTTCTTTGATGTTTAACCGAAATTGAGAGAAAGAATACAAGGAGTTGTTGAATTTTTTTTTTCTCTCTCCCCTATCTTGCATAAGCTAGCCGAAATTGGCATGAGAGGTGTCTCATCTTTGGCTTCTTTCTTCTAAGGAAAAATCTCTTCAAGTTTTCTTCTCCTATCCCACCAAAGGATCTTGTTAACCAAGTTGTCCAAGGAGAACAAGTGTTAGATTGGATTGGTCGAGGATACAATAACGAGAAGAGGGTACCATAATAAGAAGAGGATACATCACCTAGGAGAGGATACATTGTCGAGGATAGGATAACACAGCGAGGAGTTAAAGCTGTAGCAAAGGAGTCGGTATATTTCTACCATCTTGTTCTTATGTTAAATATTTTCCTTATACCATATCATGTATGGCTTTGTATGTTGATTTGGTTATCTTGCTTTCGCTGCAATTTTGATTTCTAAAAATGTTTTGAAATCTACCGTTTTAGCCAAATCTTGCATGCCTAAATTTTTGATCCAACAAATTTATCCTGTTGATTAATTTTTGGAAGTCCCTTTACCATCTTTGCTTTTAATAACAATTGTAAGCCAGTAAAACCAAGATGACCAAACCTTAAATGTCATAGCCATAGCTCATCTTTAATGACAGTTTTCATGCACTTTAGTACTTCTGACTGAATATCAAATGTGAAAAGACAATTCTTTGTCATATTAACTTTAACAATTAATTATCCACCTTTGTTGATGACAAGAGAGCAATCCTTCAAGTGAATGTCATACCCTTTTTTTAAGAGTTGACTAAGGCTAATAATATTGTTTCTTAACGCAGGTACATAATAAAAATCATATACATACCTCTTCTCTCTATTTTTTAAGGTAATCATAAGCTTACCTTTACCTTTAATTGGAATTTTTGATGAGTCACCGAAAGTAATTTCTCCTTGGATAGTTTCATCCAAATTTGTAAATAGCTCCTTTCACCCACACATATGGATGTTTACACCGGTATCAAGATACCAAACATTTTTCTTAGATTCTTCATTTCCTTTGTATGTTAAGAAAATAGTTGATTCATCTTCCTTATCTTCCACTGCTACAAAATGATTTGTTTCCTCCCTTTTCGAAGCTAATTTGCACTCATAACTAAAATGGACATACTTGTTACAATTATAACATTGCAATTGTGATTTATTACCTCTCTGTTGAAAACTGTCTCTTCCTCGGTTTTGAAATCCTTTACCACGACTATATATTTTATAACTTTCATTTGTTTGGTCTCTTTCAAAAGAGTTCCTACCACGTCCTCGTCCACTACGTGAAAGGACCCATCACGGAGTTCCCCTTCCGGAGCCCTAATGGAGCCCTCCTGGTGACCCCACAGTAGCCCTCCAATCGATGTCTAACTGAACTGAGGGTTCCCGCAAAGCCAAGTCGTTTAACTATTAAAAACCTTTTATACTTTAATTTTTACAAGTGTAGAAAATAATGGGAACTTTTTTTCCAAAACATTTTATTAAAAATTTCAGTAGCATAATGACTGCTTTTCTGAGATTCCCAAATTTCAAAAACCTACATAACACATTTTAAAACATTTCTATATTCACACAAATTTCTCAACTACAAATTTTGGACTTTAAGTCCACTCATAAGTAACCCAAACAAATAATTCTCAACAATCATTACAATAAACTTTTAAAAGCTAAAACATATTCATGCATTTCATTTAAAAGCTTTTATAAACACCCATTCTTTAGATAAATGTACATAGCAAAATGAAACAAGCACAACAGCACCTGACTATACAACTAATCTTGAGGCAGAGTCCCAATTAATGTAGCACCTGTACGCATACCTAGGGTGGGTTGTTTAAAAAAATAAAAATAAGGGTAAGCTAAACGAGCTCAGTGAGTGTAATTAGTTTACCAAAAGTTAACTTTTCATAACAACATAACTAAAATATTCCATACAATCATAAAGCTTATGGTAAAACATTTTTTATAACAATTTATTCGTGCATCATCAAATTTAATAATAACATAACATTTCGTAAAACACAATTTCAATTTTTCTGAAATACCATTCCAAAATGCTCTTCAACATAAACTCATAATATATAGGTTTCAATTTTCCTTTTTTCCTTTTTCCTTAAACAACAAACAATGGTGGTAATAAATTTTTTTGAAAACTTTTATACTGAAAATAAGCAACCACTAGAATTGGTACCACACGATGCCTCTCAAATCACTTTTAACATAAATAGTGGCAAAATTACTATTTTCATGACTTTCCTTACTCAGCATAGCCCACCACTAGTTTCTTTACCATACAGTACACTAGGCCTAAAGTCACGGAGCTGGTTCTACATTGCTTAAGTGCGACCGTTTAACCACTAGTTACAGAGCTGGTTTTGCATTGCTTACCTGTAATAGGTTAACCACTATATATCGGTAGTTACGGAGCTGGTTCTATATCGCTTACCTGTAACAAGTCACAGAGCTGGTTCTATATTGCTTTCCTGTGACTAGTTAACCACTGTTTACGGAGATGGTTCTACATCGATTACCCTTAATAGGTTAGCCACTATAAATATACCAGTATAATAATGTATATAAAAAGCCTAACAATGTACCATAAGTAAAAGCAACTCATACTTTTTCAATTCAACTTATTTTCGAAATCAATTATGGGACGATTCATAATCATTCAATGTAACTCCCAATCATACAAAATTTAACTGTCAAGTTAAAACTCATATATTGCTCAAGCATGATCTTATACTAGCAATATTCACTTGTAAAATATCATTTGTATAAAACTCAACATACATATTCATTTGATGATCAAATGAAAACCATTTGCATAAAATCAATTTAAAGAACACTCACATGTCATTAATTCTTTTGCAAAGAATTTAGTAATATAAAACAATTAAAATTCACTCACAGTTTTGCACATTTATCACCAAGCATACTCACTCGTTCGGTGACTCTCCTTTACCTACACAAAATGCATTTCGCTTATGCATTAAAGCTATATATTCAGTTTAACTGAATTCGAGATTGTATCTAATCATGTAATACGCATGCTAATCATATTTCTACTTGCTTCCGTAAGCTAGCCTATTGGTCACCATTTTCAAATTTAACTTCAAAAGTCACCTAAATACCATATTTTATCCATTCTAACTTACCAATTCCTTTAAAACGCAATCTCACGAATTTAATTCACCATATCACAATCATGCATGATGAGTCATGGTTATGACCCATGTTTAGAATCCATACCTCTACTTATTCCTTAATTTTTACATAGCAAACATTCAAATTAGGTTTTGAGGTCTTCGAGACATTTGATCCCCTATAGCTCTAGTTTCCATATCATAAAAAATTAGACCATTTGAAGTTCTAATTCAAGAAACATGCACAAAGCATCACAAGCTGCTCCAACACATGGGCAGCATCAGATCACCATTTTTAATCTCAAATTCCAATATGATTCAGCCAGAACTAGGTTAGGGTATCTTCTAGGAATTTTTAGTATTATGTCTTAGGTTTCATATCCAATTAGAATCACCCAATTTAGAGGCCTGTAGGGCAAGTTATAGTCAAAAAAATATGTTTGGTTCAAGTGATCCGAGAACCAAACACAAACATTCACTAAACATAATTCTTTCTCTTGTCATATTCATCTCTTAAATGCTTCTAAACTTATTATCTACTCCATGGCAAGTCAAAAAATCATTATTTATCTTACATAAATCTATCCCACTAAAAAAGCCTAAAACTAGAAATTTAGGTTAGGAAAACTTACCAATTTATCTTCCAATCTCTTGGTATTTGATGAATACCTCCACTTGATCAAGATCTCTCCAATTTATGCTCCAAAACCATGAAAAATGGTAGTTGTACTCTTCTTCTCCCTCCTTAGCTGAATGTCCCTTCTTCTCTCTTCTTTTCTCCCTTTTGCTTGGTCTCTCACATTTATGTTCACATGAAGACAAAAGTCTTGCTTTATTCTTTTTAATGCTCATTTAATGGATTCCACACTTCACCTTCCTATTGTTTCTCTTCTAATGACTCATTCTTCCTCTAAAACCATGTAAAATGACCAAATTACCCTTAATGACATGTAAAAAGACCAAATTGCCCTTTATTGAATTTAATTCCTCAACTAACCGAATTAAATTTCGAAAATATTCTGCAACCATCTTACCATCGAATTGACCATGAAATGCTCTAATTACTTATTGATTGGATGCTTTTAAAAATTTTGAATGGGTTTAAAATCATCAATACCTATTATTTTCCAAAAAGGGCATTTAGTCCAATAACTTCATATTACTCGAATTCTATTCAACAATCTCCATTTTGATCTGTTTTAGTTCCTACGGACTCCAATCCTAATTCTGGAGCTTTTCATCATATTTTGAAATTATTCGCTAACTTTCGATTGCCCAATAGAATTATCAGATTGAATCCGAAAATCACTAAATGTCACCAAAATCGTCTGGATTTCATTCAAAAGTATCACCTAAATCTCCAAAGCACATTTCGCTACTTTTAAAGCTCGTTCGGACTCATTCCATAGCTTTTCAGAGTTTTTGAAAAACTTTTCGCGAAATTTCCGATTGAGTCTAGAACCATCACTGGTCTATCCGTGAAATTCGTTATAACATCAATAATGCATTTAAACGCTTAAATTACTCTAGTACACCATAAATAGAATATGCTCTATAAAATGCATATATAACACATTACACAGTACAATCAACGAGCTATGATATTACACTACGTCCTTGTCCACCACGTCCACTTCTGTAGGCACCTCTGTAGCTACCTCGATTTCCTCTACCTTTTTGGTAACTAGTTTGATTGCTACCATTAGATAGCTTGCTTTGCAAAGCTTGTTCCAAATCATTAGTATTTTCATTTTGGATCATTCTCAGCTCATAAGCTTGAAGAGAGCCTATAAGCTCATCAATAGATATTTGTGACAAATCGTTTGATTCTTTAATGGTAGGGATGATGTAATCAAATTTTCTTGTCAGTGAATGTAAAAGTTTTTCCATCACCCTCACATCATCAACAGCTTCTTCATTTCTTTTCATCTCGTTCGCCATCGTTTTCAGATGAATAATGTAGTCACTAATTTTTCAGGACTCTGTATTTTTAATGTTTTAAATTCAACTCTAAGAGATTGGAGCTGTACCTTTTTAGCTTTTTCGACTCCTTGAAGAGATTTCTGTAGAGTTTCCCATGCGTCTTTTGACGTTTTATTTTTTCAAATGTTGATTCATCAACTCCTTGAAAGAAGAAAACAAGGCCTTCTTGTCCTTCTTGTGTGATTCTTTAAGTGATATCATTTGTGTATTAGATAAAGATGCTTCGACGGTTGCATTTTCAGGCTCAGTGTAGCCCTACTCAACAATCTCCCATAAATCTTGTGAACTGGGCAGTACTTTCATTTGAATGCTCCAATGTTTATAATTTGTCTTCGTCAATTTTGAAATTTGAGACTGAATCATATCAGTCATTTTCACATTCTTAAAACGTAATCACGAACCTAGCTCTAATATCACTTGTTGAGAAAAAATAAAATAGACAAACTATTAGAAAACAAGCAGTAATATATATTGATAAACAACGACGTTACAAATTTTGAGTTGTAGCTCTGTACCTCTCTCTCTCTCTTATTCTCTCTCATCTCTCTCTCTCTCTCTCCCTTTTCTATGCTTTTTTCACTTGTTTCTTCACTCCTAAAACACTACCCTTACAACCCTTTTTATACCTACCAAAGTGGGTTCTATTCGCCGACTTGAACATCCCGAAAAGACAGCTAAAATGCTACCATAATAAATGAAGTTACAGCTAGCACAAAACTAATATTACAAGTTGATTTTGTCTTCTTTTTCTAGAAGAATCAAGAATATCATCGGGTTTGGCTTCTAACAGGTACGGTAATAAAAACAATGATAGCCCAAGATCAACCATCGAATTAAATAAATAAATGTCTGTGATGCGTCAACTAGCTGTAACTCGTACGCACGAAAGAAAACAACCAGCTTTTACCAGGTGGCAGGTATTCAACTTACTTCCTGTAACTCAACACGCCATTGACATTATATTTCCAATACCGAACTTTATTTCATTCATTCATAAAGGTTGGTACTTTTGAGGCAACAGAGGATCCAATTAGCTATTCTATCATGCTCGATAAGGGATACCCAACCATAAATAAGACATTGTACATCTATATCTAATGTAGCTAACCTACCTAAATTTTATGCTCCAACAAAAAGTGGTGGAACAACCTAAAAATGAAAAGGAATGAGAGGAAAATGGGGCAGTCATCAGTCTAAATTATGTACAGCATGGTAACAACCCCTGGTACACCCTAGCAAGTTGTTGGCTCCCCAGTTAAGAGTACAAAATATATAACTATATCACAGCATTACTGTCTCCGAATTCCTGGAGAAGAACAGACTGAATGACAGCCTTGGACCATGTTCAGGAATTCCAACAGGAAAATATCCAACATTCTCATTCACGTAATAATTTCTCAGACAATTGATGTGCCCTTTTACGTGGCTGGCATGGATAACTGACTAAATTTGAGTTCCTGCGCAATGGTTTGACAAATAAAAGACAGATCTATCAATATCTTTTATGTAAAAATTAACTAAAACAAACATACGGATTGGCATCATTCGAACTTCTATTTATTGTCCTGGATGATCCTGTAGCTTGTCCATTGTTCAATCACTTAGTGGAGGAAAGAAAAATGTCAAAGAAAAGGATAACTGCGGATCATCAACACTGGGCATATCATGCATACACATGCAATCATGCATAATGTACAAGTATTTCTGTTTTTCCCTAATCAGTATCATCATAAACTGCGTGCATGTTGCTGTAAGGGGAGAACCATGAAGCGCCAATTCTTTGTGGCACCACAGACCCTAGGGTCTTAGGCTCTTAGCAAAAAACCAAGCTATGCAGCAAATTGTGAACATAGAGCAGTTCCACTAGCATAAATAAGGTTTATAGCAGTACTAATCCGCTCATCCATAATTCCTCTACTGAGAGATAAAAGAAGATGTGGACATGAGGACTACATCATATCACTTAAAGTATTCATATACAATAGCACTTAGAATTCAATAGTTCCCACTGTTGACAATGCTTTTGCCGTCACATTCTCTTTACATCATTCATCATGAAATACTCATGCCTCTTATATCCAGTTGAGCAAAATGAAAACATTATTCTGAACAATAATTACTGTCAGACAACCTGTTCTCCAAAATGTATGTGCAGCCTAGATCTTATCATGCTTTTACATGAACACAAGAAGGTTTTAGCATGTGCACAAAAATTTGTGTCAGGATGCTACATGATTGATAACTGGAACAGCAGCAAGAGTCCGTGATTGTACTGCTCGTTCAAGTAGGGATCTTGATTATTAATACAGTCATAATATTAAGGAAGATGCCATATGCTCTGGGAGAAACCAAATCCAAAAGTAAACAGAAATGCTAACAGACAATTTTAAGCAGAACTATTCAGTGATCCATAAGAATAAATCACATGTAGAAAACATCAGCCAGTTAATGGTTAATAATATAAAGAGTTAGAACGATAAAATTATTTAATCCAGGCATTCCAAAGCACTAGTTCTAGTTCTGCAGATACTGTAAAGAACCTAAAGATAGTACATAGATTGAGGTTCGACCCTTTGATGCATTGGCTGTGGACTTCCAGGTACTTCTCATATTGTCTGCAATAACAAATCAACAAACAAATACATATAATCAAAAGATATATGTGTTGATAAATAACCATCCAGAAATCTTAAGTCCACAGAAAGACAATAATAATAACAACAGGATATTCTTCCATCTTCAGCATCAGGAAGGATGTCATATTTGGTCAAGGAATTGTATAACCTTAAATAGTCAGTCTAGCTGCACAAGGTCAAGGAATGTGGGACAACAACCTATGGAAGTTTACTGCATCATTTACTGCAATATTTTTTCATTCAATGTCCTTTAAACATACTTCTTTTTAGTTTAAATATTATTTTTAACACATTCTTAAATTATCTTAAGCAAAATTACTTATATATAGTAATTAATATTAAATTTATTAAACAAATTCATGATAAAATAATAATTAGTTTTTAACAATAATAATTTGAAAATTTTCAATTAAAATATAAAGAGATAAAAAGAACCTAAATTTTTACAAATATAATTTATTAGTGAAATTAAATAAATTTAGTATTTTTTAAGGATAAAAATAGTATTTTAATTTTTAACAATAATAATTTAAAACAAAATTTCAAATTAAAATGTAAAGAAATGAGACTAATAGAGAGGGCGCGGGTGTGGACAAATAGAGAGGGCATAAGGGTGAAAGAAATGAGAAGTATAAAATCTCAACTTATTTATCATTATTTGAGTATTAACCCTAAACAAAAAAATGCTTTAAATGATTTTGTTCCAGGTTTCATTAATAATCTCTAATTTTCCAGTTGTCACAAAGAAATACGATTATTGTTTAAAACTTGCCATTCTTTTCCATTAACGATTTATATATACGCATCTACAGAAAAGTTTACCCTTTACAGACTAGAAGGGAAAGTTAAGTCAGTTGATTTTAAGGTGCCCATATTTTATAACTTGGAATATTTGATGCAATTCACATTCATGTGACAATTCACCAAAATGGAAGAACTGGAACTTACCAAGAGTTGAACCACTGAGGCGAATATAACAGTGGGAAACAAATAGCAACTTGAAGCCCATTTGGAATCAGCAAAGAACAAAGGGAGCAATCAGGAAGAAAAAAAACTAGAAAAGGTGAAAGTTTTGGCCTTTAGCATTGTCTGCAGTACTCCTTGTTAACATGAAAAAGGTTTTGAAATAAGGAAATGCAATAAAAAGCTTCAGTATGGTTCTAATGAACTTGGACTATCATTGTTAACTGGTCCATTAGAGTTCCCCATGTCATGTTTCCATATAACCACCAAAGATTTTGTTAGTTTATGCCTTTGTAACTAATCAGTTGGTTTCAATTTAATGTATGACATTATTATTTAATTAATGAAAAGGCATTTTTTATCTTTGTGTATCAAATTAATTACATTTAGGTCTCGTTTGGTTGACGGGAAAGTAAAGTGAATTTGGAATATGATTTCTCGGAAAACAAATCTATGGATAGTAAAGATATTAACATGTTTAGATACTTATAAGAATTCTAATAGGAAAGTTGGGTGGATTCTTATTATAGTGTTTGGTATGTAACAGTATTTTATAGAATG
>JAOQMQ010000195.1:25025733-25040518 GCA_027563845.1 Erythroxylum subrotundum | reverse complement strand
TATATTTTTAATTATTAAATCAAATTTTATTTTAAATTTATATATTTTAAAGTCTTAGTTTTGAAAGAGAATGAATGGTTAAATTGTCTAGTGTATTTTTTAGATTAAATTCCTAAGGAAAGTAATCTAAATACCAAGGGGGTGTTGGGATTTAGATTCCAAGGAAAGTGCCACTACTTTCCCTAAATTAGGAAAGTTTTTACTTTCCTAACTATCCCAAAAAACAAACCAAACGTAATAATTTAAATTTTAGGAAAAAGATTACTTTCCCTAGCAACAATCCGTGTCAACCAAACGGGGCCTTGATGTTTTAATACTAAAGGTAAAATGTCTTGAATAATTACTATGTAATCGAAATTATGACGAGATCATAATTGTGATTTTCAATTTACATTTACGTATTGTTCCTAAATGTTCCTAGTTGTAGTTTCATCAAGATGGAATATTGTTGAAACAGTAAAATTAGCACATATTATATTTATTTCTTAAGAAGAAAGTAATTGATCTTATAAATTAGAGTATGAAGATACTTAAATTGATGTGTCAGTGATTATTATAGTATAAGTCACTGAACTGACCCGACTCTAAGAATCCCAAATAAAATATTACTTATGTATATGTGAATTTTCTCATAATGATGGTTGTATAATTAATCCTTATACTTAAGATTACCAAGGTTCCTCATATGGGAATCACTGTGTTTTGATGCTACTTATGAGCCATCCTAGGATAATTCAGTCAGTAATACTTAGATGCAGTATGAACCATAAAGAGATAGTTAAGTCAATAAAGGATTCGTCACTCTAAAGTAATTAGAAAAAATGTTCTACTGTTCTTGATTAGTAGTGATTTATGAAATTTTCTAGCTAGAGTGAATTGACATTTAAAAAGGCATTTTTAAATTTCAACTATAAATCAACTGCTAATTAGCATGAACAAACATTGTTGGATGAAAATAGTAGACACGGTATCCACACCCTGTCCAATTGGAACATTAGATGACGAAAGGATTAAATTATATATCGTAACTATGCATGGACAGGTTAAGTCAAACTACTTTGACATTCCTAATATTTGGGTGGTCATGACATATTGCTAGACGTCAATCTTGATTTGTAATTATAAATTGTTTAATTGAAGAATTAAAGATAAACTATAAGAAGTTGTAATTTATCTAATTCTAATTGTGAATTAGAATTATAATTTATAATCATTGTTAATATATTAGGATCCTAATAGGTCACATACTAAAGAGCAGCTTGTGAAGGAAAAATCAATTTTAATTAAGTTAGACTTAATTATAAAGTTTATGAAACTTTAGGGATTAAATATAAAACATTTGATTTTATTAAAATTAAATTTATTATGATTAGAGTATGATTATAATTATAATTAAGGATTTTATTTTTTTAAATTACAAAACCCTAATTCCTTTTTTTTATAAATAGGAATAAGCATAAGGGAGTTAACACTTCTAGTATTTCCTCTTAAATGTTGAGAAGTTGTTATATAGATATCATTAAAGCCTGGACAATTGAACAACTCGTGGTTAACTGGTGAAAAGTTTTCAAAGGATTTCAACAAAAACGAAAATTAGTTATTTCTTACTTTACAATTCATGTTCATATTTTATTCTTGTTATTTAATTATTGAGATCCGAACAGAAATCATAAAATTTTTTATTTTCTACTATGCCCGTAATTCGATCACGGTCGATTTCTAACAGTGGTATTAAAGCCTCCTTTAATTGTTTAACTTGAATTAGAGGCTTGATTGTTATTGATTTTGATAAATATTAAGGTTTTATGAACCTGAATCTGTTTATGCCACTTCTTTGGTCTATTCTTGCACAACTGTCTTGTCTGTTCTGCCTTCTAAAATAGTTTTGAATTTATATAAGTTTTGGAAATTGTTGTTAATTATTGTATGTGCATTCTAAGAAAATTTGATTTGCATCTATTGCTTACGTTTATGCTTTGGAATTTTGCTATTACGTTTGCTCTATGTTTATATGTATTTTCTGCCTATTCTTACGATTGTTTGTGCTAGTTGGTCTTGTTATTACTTCTAATTATTGTGTGTATAATATGTCATCAATGGGTTGAAACCAGAGGTGAATAGTTGATGGTTCAACAGTGATGTTGGCTAGCATGTCTTCTGAGCTTTAGAGGCAACATGAGAACATAGATGCACCTACTATGATTTTGCATCTCAAGGAGTTGTTTGGTGCCCAAAGTAGGATGGAGAGACATCAATTCTTCAAGGCTCTATTTCAATGCTAGATGGTAGAAGGATCTTCAGTCAACCTACACGTGCTGAAGATGATCATATCCCCGAGAATGTTCGTAAAAAGCTGACCGGGTTGCAGGCAAGACAGTTGTCTCTCGTCGGGCGCATCACCTTAACCCAGTCTGTGATCTCAGCTCTCCCTACCTGCACGATGCAAATAGTTCGGCTCCCGAGACAGTTATATGATGAGTTAGTTGGGATACTGTGTGTCAACCCAAAACTTCTGGGGGGCTCGGCATTAAGCGCGTTAGGTCCTCCAACGATGTAATGCTTACAAAAATGGGCTGGCCCTGTTAACCCAGTCGATGGCATTATGGGTTAGGATATTACGGGCTGAATATCGTTTCGACCTGCACCATATCCCCTCATCTTTAAACAGGCCAGGGGCTTCGAGTTTCTGGCGAGGACTTTCTGTAACCTGGCAGTATGTCCTCTAGGGATTACAATGGCAGCTGGGAAATGGTAGACACATATCCTTTTGGCTAGATAACTGGATGGAAGATTGGGGCCCCCTAGTTACTCAGGTGACCAATCCAATCCCCGAACACATTCTGAACGTTAAAATAACCGATCTGAGACACGAGGATGGCAGCTAGAGGTGGGATTCGCTTCAACCGTACCTTCCTTCCACAATGTGTATGGCTTTAGCAGATTTAGCCCCATATGTAGACAATACAGGGGAGGATACCATGAGATGGGGACCTATGGCCCATGGGAGATTTACTGTAGCATCGGCCTACGACTTAATCAAAGGCCACACCACAGCTCATTAGGCCAGTCTCTGGACTTTAATTTGGAAATGGGCAAGGGCCAGTGGATCAGAGCTTTTCTCTAGTTCATGACTAAGAAAAAACTGTTGACGAACCAACAATGAGTAGCGAGAAACATGGCTTCGGACAGTAGTTGTCACATATGCGGGCAGGAAGAAACCACTCTGCATGCTATCCGAGATTGTCCTAGGGTGCAAACATTCTGGAACCAATTTCCCTCGCACGTTGTGAATACAGACTTCTTCCTCCAGGATGAAGAGTTATGGTCCAATCCAACCTCACGAAGCATTCCCAGGTGATGCACAAGGATTGGACTATGATCTTTGGAGTAGCCTGCTGGTTGCTTTGGAGCTAGTGCAACAAGAGCTTGTTTGAAGAGGATTTTCATTGGCCAGAAGTTGGTACACGACCACCCGCTCTGGAGTACGTTGAGTGGCCCGCTCTGGAGTACGTTGAGTGGCTAGTCTGCGCTCAGGCCATCGAGAATCGTGTGCTCCAACATCCGCGTATTCCGATGGGAAGCCTAGTAGGGTGGACTAAACCACCTAAGGGCTGGGTTAAACTCAACACTGAGGGTTTACCCAACACATTGGCAGAAGCTAGGCTCTTACGGCTGAACTCTGGGGAGTCCACTCCGGCCTTAATTTGGCTTGGTCCTTTGGGTATCGCCGAGTCATCTTAGAAGTAGACTCCCGGGAAGTCCTTAACATACTTACCTCTTCTAATACTTTGACTGATGTGGATAATTTTTGGTTGGCAGCTACCCGCGACCTACTCCTACGAGACTGGACCGTGCAGATCCAACATGTACCCCTGGAGGGGAACCAGTGTGCGGATCTTCTGGCAGCCCTAGCAGCTATGGACCGTCTAGGCATTCATGTTTTCCAAGTGCCTCCTTTGGCAGTCGAGGAGCTCATCCACCGTGACTTGCACAGAGCAGTGTCCCGTAGAACACTGCATTAGTTAGCTTCCTTTGGTTTTGTGTTCCCTTGTAATAAAAGAAGAATATTAAACAATTAGCCTAATTAGGTTTTGTTATGGACTATCACTTGAACGTTGATTTGTTGCTGCAGTCTCTCAATTTGAGCTTTTCATAGTTCGTTATGAACTTTCACATGAGCCAAAAGGACATGTCAGTGCCCTAACTATTGAACATGCTCAAGACTGTGAAAGGTACCTTAAGAAGGAACCCAGTTCTGTACTTGTTGAAGATTCTTTTAAGAGCAAGAAAAGTTCTCTAAGAAGAATAAGAATAAGAAACAAAAGGCTTCTACTAATAGAGTAAAGCTTAAAGGAGGTGTCAAGAAGAAGGGCAATGATAAGGGAAAATGCTTTCACTGTAGAGTCAATGGACACAGGAAGAGGAACTGCCCATCTTATCTTACTACCCTAAAGATAAGAAGTTGTCTCTTTATGTACATTTATGATTGAGATCAATCTCTCTACTTCTGTTCCATATACTTGGGTATTAGATACTAGATGTGGTTCTCATATTTGTAATAATATGCAGATCTTAACATGGTGTAGATCGTTAAGGAAAGGCGAAGTGGACATGCCAATTGGAAACAGAGCATAGTTGTTGCATTAGCTATAGGAACTTGTAGTTTAGCTTTGCCTTCTAACCTTATACTAGAACTAAATAATTGTTATTATGTTCCAACTATTACAAAAAAACATCATTTCTATTTCTTATTTGGATTTGAATAGATTTGTCCTTATTATTAAGAATAAGAGTTATTCTTTTTATAAAGATGATGTTTATTATGGATCTATATTACTTACAAATGGTTTATACGAGTTAGATCTTGAAAGGAAAATTCTTAATATAAATAGCAAGAAAAGAAAGTTAAGTGACCTAAATCCATCTTATTTATGGCATTGTAGGTTAAGTCATATCAATGAAACTAGAATCACAAATATCAAAAGGATATTTGGATCCTTTTGATTATAAATCATATGAAACTTGTGAATCTTATTTGTTGGGATAGATGACCAAGGGTGGAAAGGGAGAACGTGCTAATGAGTTACTAGAGTTAATACATTCAAATGTATGTGGGCCTATGTCCACTAGTGCTCGAGGTAGGTTCTCATATTTCATTACATTCACAGATGATCATTATAGATATGATTATATGTACTTAATAAAACAAAAGTCTGAATCATTTGAAAAGTTCAAAGAATTTAGACTTGAGGTTGAGAAACAAACTATTAAAAGTATTAAAACACTTAGATTAGATCGAGGTGGTGAATACTTAGACCACGAGTTTCTTGGTTATTTAAAAGAGGATGGGATTCTCTCACAATGGACTCCTGCTGCAACGATCCACAGTATAATGGAGAATCTAAGAGGAGAAATGATACTCTATTAGATATGGTACATTCCATTATGAGTCATGCAGTCCTTCCTATCTCTTTTTGGGGATATGCCATTAAAACCAAAACATACCTTCTAAACAGAGTTCTGTCTAAATCGGTTAACAAGACACCATATGAGATATAGACTGGTAGAAGACCAAGAATGTCACACTTAAAGATTTAGGAATGTGATGCTTATATAAACCATGCTATATCTGATAAGCTTCAAGCTAAATTTGATAAATGCAAATTTATAGGGTATTTTAAAGAGAGCTTTAGATATCAATTTTACCATCCTCCTGAGCAAAAGGTGTTCATATAAAGACATGTTACATTCTTAGAAAGAAAATTTATTCTCAAAGAAAGTAGTGGGAGGGATATAGAACTTAGAGAAGTTCAATAGCCACAAATTCACATCGAGATGGAATAAGAACCTCAAATTGATACATATGATGTGCTACTGAGAGTTGAAGAGACACATATTCTGTGACACACTAGTAGGATGCTATTAGAGAAGTGCTTTAAAGGTAATCAACTTTAGCACTTATTGTACAAATCATTTTAAGATTAATAAAGGCATTTTTTATTATTTTGATGTTCATACATTTATGGATTTGATGTTGATCTTAAATTGATTTAATGATGTCATTGATACAAAATATAGCATAGAGGAAATCATGATGAGATCATGATAATGAGATTCCTATCATGTGTAATTATGTTAGTATCTAAACTTTCTCTAGTCATAGAATTAATGAGATGGGATATCAATAATCAGGATAGAGTAGCGCATGTTATACTCCTTGATTGGATCAAGCAGTATATCTCATAAGCTGTAAACATGAGTTGTTTACTAAGTGTAGTAAGTACATTGGATTGACATACTATAAGACAATCATATGAATATTCTATTCCGATGTCAATGATAATCTCATCATAACAATGGTGCAAGTATCCTTTGACTTGAGGTGCTCAAGAATATCTCGGATACTAATCCTCTACTTTGACTCCATTCATCGGTGCCTTTCAGGGGTTACTCATAGGGTGGTGATTGGGTACAACTTGAGGTATTAAGAGGTAACTGAGTAGCCAATAAAAGATTGACCACTCCTGATAGAAGGAGATGATACCTTGTCGAGGTTGTTACTCGAGAGTCTCTAGCCAAAGCAGATATGTTTCATGAAGAGAGTCTTTAATGATACATAGAGTAATGAGATCAGGACAAGATCTAATATCACTTGGACTAGATGTGACGTAGTCAGTCTAGTTGGAGTTGACATTTTGACCATACTCTGAACCAAGTGGGATATAGATAGTGAAAGGATGAATTGCATGGCAACATTGCATATGGAAGGCTTCGTAGTCAAACCACTGACTTTCCAGTCAATTGGGGGTCATGACGTGTTGCTACATACTGCTCTTGACTTACTTGAATTAAGTGTTAATTCAAATGACCAACATAACCAAGAACCAAATGGGTCACACACGTAGGAGATTTGAAGGATGAGTAAAATGGTCTTGAATGGTGATTGAAGATATGAGAGAGTGTTTCAGGATTGTATCGCGATGTGATCTTAGTAGAAACGTTGCATGGAATGGATTAGAAACAAGTGTTGTTGGCTGCCAATTTGGTCATTATCTTCCCAAAACTTCCATTAATGCATGTTATTCATAGTTATTAACTTCTCATAAATTTCATTAATGCATGTTATTCATGGTCATTAACTTCTCTTAACTTCCATTAATGCATGCAATTCATGACCATTAACTTCTCATAACTCTCCATGGATGATAGGGATTATGGAAGGCCAAATGGTGCAGAAAATATAGATGATTTTCATGCATCTTTTGTAAGACACAAGTGAAAGAAAGGTTCATGTATTAAACAGAGTCCCATCCAAGTTAGTTGATGTTGCTCCATATGAGATATAGACTAATAAGAAACCTTATCTTTCTCATATGAAAGTTTGGGGTTGTCCTGCTTATGTGAAGCGGATTCAGTCAGATAAGCTTAAAGCTAAATATGATAAGTGTCTATTTGTAGAATATCCTAAGGAAACTATAGGATATCAGTTCTATCATATTTTGGGACAAAAGGTGTTTGTTTCAAAATATGTTGTCTTTTTAGAGAAAAAGTTTCTTTTAAGAGAAGACAGTAGGAGAAAAATTAAACTTATGGAAGTTCAAGATGCTCAAACAGACGCAGATCAACTACCTGGACCTAAGTCTATTGTTCATGAAGATGAAATAATAGTTCAATCTTCTAACACACAAGAAGTTTGTAGGTCAGGTAGGATACATTAAGTTCCCGAGAGATATAGATTTCTCATAAGTGAACTTAACGACATATTGCTCATAGAAGATGATGAGCCTACTACCTATGAAGAGGTTTTGAAGAGTTCAAAATTTGACAAATGGCTTCAAGCTATGAAATCCGAAATGGATTCCATCTATGAAAACTAAGTATGGACTTTGGTTGACCCACCTGAAGGGATAAAACCCATAAGGTGCAAATGGGTTTTCAAGAAGAAAACCAACATGGAGGATAATGAAGTTACCCATAAAGCTAGGCTTGAAGCTAAAGGTTATCGTCAAAGGCAAGGTGTTGACTATGATGAAACGTTTAGCCCAGTAGCTATGCTTAAATCCATTACGATACTCTTAGCCATTGCCGCTCATTATGATTATGAGTATGACAAATGGATGTGAAGACGACTTTCCTTAATGAAAACCTAATCAAGGATGTGTATATGACACAACCTGATGGTTTCATATCTACGAATAGAGAAAAGGAATGTAAGCTTCAAAAATCCATTCATGGATTGAAACAAGCATCTACGAGATGGAATATCCGGTTTGATATGATGATCAAAGAGTTTGGTTTCTCACAAAATCTGGATGAGTCGTGTGTGTAAAAGAAGGTTAGTGGGAGTGCAATTATGTTCCTTGTACTGTATGTAGATGAAATATTGCTAATACGAAGCGATGTCTCTGCTTTGCAATCAGTCAAAATTTGGTTAGCTAAGAACTTCTCTATGAAAGACCTTGGAGAAGTAACTTATATTTTGGGGATAAGGATCTATAAAGATAGATTTAAGAGGTTGCATGGTCTTTCTCAGTCTACATACATAAACAAGATGTTAAAGAGGTTTAGCATGGAGCAGTTCAAGAGAAGTTATTTTCCCACGGTACATGGGATTACACTCTCTAAATCTATATGTCCAAAGACACAAGATGAGAGGACTTGCATGAGTTTGATTCCTTATGCTTCGATTATAGGATCAATCATGTGCGCAATGTTATGTACTAGACCCGATGTATCGTATGCTTAAAGTGTCACAAACAAATACCAGTCGGACCCTGGTGAGGGCCATTGGGTGGCTGTCAAGAATATCCTTAAGTACTCGAGAAGAACTAAGGATGTATTCTTGGTATATGAAGAAGGAGATCTTGTAGTAAGTGGGTATACTGATGCCAGTTTCCAATCCGATAAGGATGACTCCAGATCCTAATTTAGATATGTATTCAGACTAAATGGTGGTGCAATTAGTTGGAAAAGTTCCAAACAAAAGACGACTGTAGATTCGACGACAGAGGCGAAGTACATTGCGGCTTCAGAAGTGGCAATGGAAGCAGTTTAGATCAAGAAGTTCATCATGGAACTTAATGTGGTTACGAGCATCTCTAACCTAGTGCAGTTGTATTGTGACAACAACGGGGCTACAGTACAGAAGAAGGAACTAAGGTCTCATCAGACGTCCAAACATGCACTCAGACGTTACCATTTGATTAGAGAAATCATTGGTAGAAATGATGTCAACATAGAGAGAGTTCCCACCGATCAGAATATAGTTGATTCGTTGACTAAGCCTATTTACAAAAAGAGTTTTGTGTCATATGTACATGCCTATGGTATTAGATATCAAGGTGATTGCCTTTAGTGCAAGTGGGAGTTTGTTAGAGAAGTGCTCTAAAGACAATCACCTTTAGCACTTATTTGTACAAATCATTTTATGATTAATAAAGCCATTTTTCATTATTTCGATGTTCATACATTTATGGATTTGATGTTGATCTTAAATTGATTTAATGAAGTCCTTGATACAAAACATAGCATTGAGGAAATCATGATAATGAGATTCCTATCATGTGTAATTGTGTTAGTATCTAAACTTTCCTAGTCATAGGATTAATGAGATAGGATATCAATAATATAGATAGACTAGCATATATTATACTCCTTGATTAGATCAAGTAGTAGATCTCATAAGCTGTAGACGTGAGTTGTTTAGAGTGAACATGTGGATGCTTACTAATGGTAGTATGTATATTAGATTGACCTACTATGAGACAATCATATGGGTATTCTATTCCAGTGTCAATGATAGTCTCATCATACCAATGGTGCAAGTAACCTTTGACTTGAGGTGCTCAAAGATATCTCAGATACTGATCCTCCACTTTGACTCCATTCATCGGTGCCTTTCAGGAGTTACTCATAAGGTGGTGATTGGGTACAGCTTGAGGTATTCAGAGGTAAATGAGTAGCCAATAAAGGATTCACCACTCCTAATAGGAGGAGATGATACCCACGACCTCTTGTTAGGGTTATTATTGGGGAGTCTCTGGCCATAGCAGATATGTGTTATAAAGAGAGTCTTCAATGATATATAGAGTAATGAGATCCTCAGGACAGGATCTAATATCACTTGGACTAGATGTGACGTAGTTAGTCTAGTGGTAGTTGGCACTTTGACCATACTCTGAACCAAGTGGCGTATAGATGGTGAAAGGACAAATTGCATAGCAACATTGCGTACGGAAGGGTTCGTAGTTAAATCACAGACTTTTCGATCAACTGGGGGTCACGGCGTGTTGCTAGATACCACTTTTGACTTACTTTAATGAAGTGTTAATTCAAATGGCCAATATAACCGGGAACCTAATGGTCACACACATAGGAGATCCGAAGATGAGTAAAATGGTCTTAAATGGTGATTCAAGATATGAGAGAGTGTTTCGGGATTGTATCGCGGTGTGATCGTGGTAGAAAACATTGCATAGAATGGATTAGAAACAAGTGTTGTTGGCTGCTAATTTGGCCATTAACTTCCCAAACTTCCATTAATGCATACTATTCATGGTTATTAACTTCCCATAACTTCCATTAATGTATGCTATTAATGACCGTTAACTTCCCACAACTATCCATTAGTGATGGGGGTTACGGAAGGCTAAAAGGTGCAAAAAATAGAGATGATTTTCATATATCTTGTGTAGTACACAAGTGAAAGAAAGATTGTTTTCTTACACACACACTCTTTCTCTCTAACTCTCACAAGAGTTCTCGTCTTTGCTATCACAAAGAAAGAATTCTAGCCTTCTCCTAGTAAGGTTTCATCATTCTATCTTCGTGTGGACTTTCATTAGAGATGGTCTACGTTGGTCGTTGTGGTTTACAATAACCCAATACAGAGAAGATTAAAGAACGAAAGAGATCGTTCTTTCATTACAAAGGTATGTAAACATCTTACATTTTATGGTTTTGTTTTCTATATCTATATGCATGAGTAGATATTTTGTTAGGTTCCATTTTATTCTTTGCTGCGTATATTTGATATATATTATGTATGAAATGCATGATCAGAACCTTACAAAATAGTGGTGTGGTAAGTTGGAAGAGTTCCAAACAAGCAAATCGTTGTGGATTCAACAACCTAGGCAAAGTACATTTTAGTGTCTGAGGTGGTAAAGGAAGAAGTTTGGATTAAGAAGTTCATCACAAAACTTGGAGTGGTTCCTAGCATTGTTGAGCCTATAGTATTATACTATGAAAACAACAGTGCTATTATGCAGCAAAGGAACTAAGGTCTCATTAATAGTCAAAAAATGTACTCAAAAAGTTTCATTTAATTAAGGAGATAGTATAGCGAAAAGACATAGTATTGGAGCAAGTTCCCCTTGAAGAGATTCTTGTAGATCCTCTCACTAAGTCATTATCTTAAAAGAAACATGATCGATATATGGATGGACATAGTATTAGATACATAGGCGATTGACTTTAGTGTAAGTGCTAGCATTGTTGAGCCTATAGTATTTACTATGAAAACAACGGTGCTATTATGCAGCAAAGGAACTAAGGTCTCATCAATAGTCAAAAAATGTAATCAGAAAGTTTCATTTAATCAAGGAGATAGTATAGCGAAAAGACATAGTATTGGAGCAAGTTCCCATTGAAGAGATTCTTATAGATCCTCTCACTAAGTCATTATCTTAAAAGAGACATGATCAATATATAGATGGATATGGTGTTAGATACATAGGCGATTGACTTTAGTGTAAGTGCTAGCATTGTTGAGCCTATAGTATTATACTATGAAAACAACAGTGCTATTATGCAACGAAGAAACTAAGGTCTCATTAATAGTCAAAAAATGTACTCAGAAAGTTTCATGTAATCAAGGAGATAGTATAGCGAAAAGACATAGTATTGGAGCAAGTTCCCATTGAAGAGATTCTTATAGATCCTCTCACTAAGTCATTATCTCGAAAGAGACATGATCGATATATGGATGGATATGGTATTAGATACATAGGTGATTGACTTTAGTGTAAGTGGGAGATTGCTAGTTTATGCCCTTGCAGCCAATCAGTTGGTCGCAATTTAATGTATGAAATTATTATTTAATTAATGAAAAGATATTCTTTATCTTTGTTTATTAAATTGATTACATTTGATTTTTTTAATACTAAAGGTAAAATCCCTTGAATAATTGTTGTGTAACTAAAATTATGATCATAATTGTGGGATTCAATTTACATTTACTTATTGTTCCTAAATGTTCCTAGTTGTAGTTTCATCAAGATGAGATATTGTTGAAACAGTAAAACTAAGACACATTATGTTTCTTTCTTATGAAGAAAGTAATTGATCTCATAAGTTAAAGTATGAAGTTACTTAAACTAATGTATGGGTGATTATTAGAGAATAAGTCACTGAACTGACCCAATTATGAGATTCCCAAATGGAATATTACTTATGTGTCTATGGATTTTCTCATAATAATGATTGTATAATTAATCCTTAGACTTGAGATTACCAAGGTATCTAGTATGGGAATCATTGTGTTCTGATGCTACTTACGAATCGTCCTAGGATAATTCAGTCGGTCGTACTTACATACAGTATGAACCTTACGGAGATAGTTGAGTAAGTCAATAAATGACTTGTCATTCTAAAGTAATTAGAGAGAATGTTCTACTGTTCTTGATTAGTAGTGATTTATGAAATTCTCTGGTCAGCATGAATCGACATTTAAAAATGACATTTTTAAAATTCAATTATAAATCAACCGCTAATTAGCATGAATGAACATTATTGGATGAAAAGAGTAGACACGGTATCCATACTCTGTCCAATTCGAACATTAGATGACGAAAGGATTAAATTATACATCATAACCATTCATGGACAAGCTAAGTCGAACCACTTTGACATTCCTAATATTTGGGTGGTCATGACATGTTGCTAGACATCATTCTTGATTTGTGATATAAATTGTTTAATTGGAACAATTTTAATTTATCTGATTTTAATTATGAATTAGAATTAGAATTTATAATTATTGTCAATATATTAGGAACCTAATGGATCACATATTAAAGAACAGTTTGTGAATGAAAAATCAATTTGAACTAAGTTAGACTTAATTATAACATTTATGAAACTTTAGGGATCAAATATGAGATATTGGATTTTTATTAAAATTAAATTAATTATAATTACATTAAGACTTTAATTATAATTAAGGAATTTAATTTTAAAAAATTACAAAACCCTAATGTTTTTTTATATAAATAGGAATAAGC
The DNA here is from genome assembly GCA_027563845.1 of Erythroxylum subrotundum. NCBI lineage: Eukaryota > Viridiplantae > Streptophyta > Magnoliopsida > Malpighiales > Erythroxylaceae > Erythroxylum > Erythroxylum subrotundum. The sequence continues at coordinate 25,027,235 of JAOQMQ010000195.1, read as the reverse complement.
TTTAGGGAGCTAGTTACTCTGTGGATACCATTAGAGGTTGGACGATTGAACAACTCGTGGTTGACAAGTGAAAATTTTTCAAAGGATTTCAACAGGAAATGCGAATTAAGTATGATTTCTTACTTTACGATTCTTATTCATGTTTTATTCAATTTATTCAATGATCGGGATTTGAACGAAAACTGTAAAAACTTTTGTTTTCTACTACTCCAGTGATTTGATCACGGTTGGTTTCTAATAGAATCAACTACAGGCATTTTCCTTTGTTGAATCTAAAGACATATCCTAATTGACCTCCTACTTGACACTGTAAGCGTAAATAAATAATAACAACCAAATAATAACAACCAAAACAACCAAACGTTTGTTAAATAAACAAATATATGGGTATAAAATAAGAAGCATTTTCTGTAATATGTAACACGAGTCTTAGTTACGTGCCCCAGATCAAACGTGAAAGTGAATATACAGAGAAAATGCAGAAAATACCTTATTTTCTTTCCATATCTTCAAATGATCTTTTCTACGCTGAAACCTTCAAACTTTCTTGATGGCGTTTACAAAAGTCAATCACCTGAATGTCGTTAACATCTTTCTGTGTTTTTCTTAATGCTTAAACCTCTTAACAGTTTAGAGAACCCGAATGCTCATAAACTTACTTAAGCAGACAAAAGGAGACCTTGGCAACTATACATAGTAACTCTATTAGGCATCCCCATCACAGGCCCAATGCATGTCCAGCCATACTGATTAGGGTCTATTTTTTTAGTTGAACTTCATCCCATTAAACCATAACCTTTATCGGACTTCTTTATTATCTTTAACTAGATCAAATTCAATTTGCATAACCATATGATCATTATAATCATAATTAATTATTGTCCAAATTTGGAAAATTACTAACAATCTCCCCCTTAGACAAAAATTAATTACAGTAGTTGTAATAACAATAAAACCTATAAAAGAAGTTAAGCCAAATCAATGTATAGGTTGACCAAATTCGAAAAGTCATTTGATCTAAAGATAATGAAAGTCCATCATTTGGTCTAGTAAGGCTTTTGATACCCAAAAATATCAAATGAATGTGTCATATGCAACACAGATCCAATACAGTCAGGTATATCTAATACCTTACTAATATGAATGATAAAATGGAGTGTGACAAACTAGAATGATACTTCTATGATCTAAAATGTACCATCTTTCCTTTGTAGGACTCAATTTTTCCCAACATAATTCTAAACTACACTAGAGAAATTTGTTTTCTCTCACTAAATGCTAAACTGTATTAGAGAACCCTTATACATTCTGTGTGAATAGTGTCTTTTTGGCCAAGCCATGTCCGTCCAACGGACAAGTATGTCTGTTTAACGGACAGATTCTGTGTGAATAGTAACCCTTGCGCTGCCCATGTCCGTTTAACGAACACTGGTGTCCGTTTAACGGACACATTCGGGTGAAATAGTGCACTTTTGTAAAGCCATGTCCGTTTAACGGACAGG
>JAOQMQ010000195.1:24919870-24930730 GCA_027563845.1 Erythroxylum subrotundum | reverse complement strand
CAATCCATGTCCGTTTAACGGACATGCTTGGAAGTTACTGTTCATTTTGGGTTTTTCTATGAGAAAAGTTTGGTTTTTGGGACTTTCATGAGGGCTATAGTATTATATATTTCCTTTCTTATGGTAATAAAACGAACTCAATTTAGTATATAAGTTAAGAGTAGTGACATTTGGGCCAAAAGTTGTCAAAGTTAAGTATATGGTCAAGGTTTATGTGTTAGTCCGTTGGGCTTCGGAATCGGGGTCCAACAAAAGCCTTGTAAAACTCTTATCTTATGATGTTAATGAAATAAAAATACATCATGTTAGCTCATGACTTTTCAATTATTTACATTGCATTTTCAAGCTTTTCATAGGGGTAGGAATTGTATTCTAACTTCAGGGGAAAAACTGAATTAAGCTAGGCTGAACTAGACCAAGTTGTCTTCTTAAGAGTTGTAGTATGTCTTTCTAGCTTTCCAACGATATAAAGTATGAAATTTTTGGATATCAGAGTTGAGAGATATGATCATTATAAGTTGGTGATGCTGCATAGGATGTATATACAAGACAACTATAGTAAATGAAGAGAATTGGTTGTAAGTGATGAATCAAATGAGTAGAGATTAGAGAGTTTAATAAAACAAAGTTGGTAGTTGAATTGATATGAAGTGATATGGCACAAAAAGAGTTGAATTTGGGAAGATTATGAGTGAAAGTGATGTTAAAATGGATGTAGGAACCATTGGAGATACTTTGGAGGGAGTTTTGTCTCACCTATATCCGTTATCCGGACTTTAGGTCCATTAAACGGACCTTCCCAGGTCTTAAAATGTAACCAGATTAGTCCATGTTCGTTAAACGGACATTATGTCCATTAAACGGACCTTTACAGATCTGGAAAATGCCCCAGACCCCGTGTATGTCCGTTAGGTGGAGGTGTGTGTCCGTTAACACTTTCTGAAATTCATGATTTGACTATTTAAATGGCAAAATCTCTCTTTTGGGTCTTCATGAAAGTTGTATATCTAGACATTCTCTTTGAAACCGTACAAAAAATACCTCAATCTAATAACTCTAGTGAAAGTTATGCAAATTGTCCCAAAACAGGTACAAGATGATTGAGGACATAATCATGTTTGATTCTTTTGGCCATAACATCATCATCTGACCTCCAAATGAAGTGATCCTTGAACCAATAGATTCCTAACACATTTTTGTATCTCTCCATAAACATTGGTATCCTTTGGTGTTGATTTGAGAAAGATTGATGGAAAGAAAGTGAGGGAATTGGTTGGAAGAGCATAGATTGGTTACGAACATAGGGATTTTTGGGATGTTATGAGAATGAAAATGAACTAATGATGGCTGATGAGGGTTCATTGACCCTATAGGGTAATACGCTCACGGTTTATCACTCCAAATGTTGAGCTCCGGAAACGGGGTCCAGCAATTATAGTATCAGAGCAACTAGGTTTAGGAGTATCCTAGGCATGAAATGGGTAGCTTAGGACATGGAATGAACATGCAATATTTTAAATGAACAACTTGCATTGTTTTGAATTGTTTTACATAATTTAAAATTGTTTTGCATGAACTAAAGATTTTCAATAGTTTTAAATTGAATGAGTGATTATGTCGCCTCGAAAAAGAACTCGAGGAGCTCTGACTCGTTCCAGCTCTCACCGAGGAAGTACGGATGAATCGTATGTTCTGCAAGATGCAAGAACACATTCTGCTCCTGATTCTGAGGCACCTAGTGTGCAACATGAGGTGCCACTGCCTCCTCCTTCGATGGCCCAAGTAAACCCTCCGGATCCACGGTTCTTTCAAGCCTTTGCTTAGGCTTTCTCATATGTCATGGGCCAAGGGTCACAAGTTCCGGTGCCAGCTCCAGTGGAGAGAAGTGGATAGTATGATAAGCTTCGTAAGTATGGAGCTGTAGATTTCAATGGGACTACCAACCTTGAAGAGACTGAAGCATGGTTGAAGAGGAACGAGAGAGTCTTGATTCAGATGAAGTGCTCCGACGAAGAGAAGTTAGACTATGCAATCAGTTTACTACAGGGAGATGCGCTCCATTAGTGGGATTCAGTGCCCCAAAGTTAGGACATACCGCCGGTATTGACATGGAGGGACTTTTTGGAAGCTTTCAGGAGGAAGTATTTCTCGAGGGTTTATGTTCAAGAAAAGGCCAGGAAGTTTTTGAATCTCACATAGAGGGACATGAGTGTGAGTGAGTATAAGCTAAAGTTCACCCAGCTTTCACAGTATGCAGCCAACATTATGGCGAATGAGGAGGACAAGTGCCGCAAGTTTGAGGGAGGACTTCATTTAGAGATCAAGGAGAAAGTCTTGATCCACAACTTCTGTGACTACCAGCTGTTGGTAGATGCGACCCTCCAGGCGGAGAAACTGGAGAACATCAAGTATGAAGTGAATAAGAAGAGGAAGAATAGGGAGCAGTCTTCCAAGAAGGGGATGAGTGCTTCAATGCCTGAGAGGGGTATGAAGAGCATCTACACACAGAGTGAGGTGGGGAGTAATGCTTCTGCTAAGAGCAAGCAGACAAAGGCAACGTCAGTGCAAGCCTCAACTATAGGAGGCAAGAACATGAACCCCCAATGTGAGCATTGTGGGAAGCTTCACAGAGGAGAGTGCTTCAAGTTACTTGGAGTATGTTTTCGATGCGGAAAGAAGGGACACATGATCAGGGACTGCCCCCAAGTAACAAGGCAAGAGGGGTTTTAGTTGCAAACCCTAAGAAGAGCAGAAACAGTGGGAACCAGGCCAGTCACTGAGGTGGGAAATTCTAGAGCTGCAAGGAAGGCTATTCCTCCAGGAAGGCCAAGGGGTCAGGCTCAGGCTCAGGCAAGGGTGTTCGCTATGATCAGAGAGGAAGCTGTAGCCGCACCTGAAGTTGTCACGGGTATGGCTCAGTTACTTAATTCTAAAGTATATGTCTTCATTAATTCTGGCTCCACGCATTCATTTGTTTATGCTAGCATGACATTACATGGTGTTAAATTGGTGCCATTGGATAGTTCGTTGATTGTTAGCACTCCCTTAGGGAGGAAGGTGATAATAAATCAAGTATATAAAGATTGTGAATTGGTTATTGAGGGTGCAAGATTGGTAGTAGACTTATTGCCTCTAGAGCTGAAGGGTCTAGATGTTATACTGGGTATGGATGCCATGGAGAAATAATGTGCAAAGTTAGATTGTAGCCTAAAAGAGGTAGAGTTTGACTTTGGCAATGGAGAGAAGGTGACTTTTAAAGGAGACAGAAGAACACCGTCACCTAGAATGATTTCAACTTTGTTAGCTAACAGGATGGTGAGAAAAGGGTATGAAGCCTTCTTGGCACACATTGTGGACACCAATGGGAATGAAGGGAAGTTAAAGGATTTTTCGACTGTGAGGAAGTTTCCAGAAGTGTTTCCAAAGGACTTACCAGGTTTGCCACCGGTGAGGAAAATAGAGTTTGCCATCGACTTGATTCCCGACACTGCACCCATTTCTTTACCACCATATATAATGGCTCCAACTAAACTGAAGGAGCTCAAGGAACAGTTGGAGGAACTATTAGAGAAAGGGTATATAAGGCCGAGTTTGTCGCCATGGGGAGTGCCTATTCTGTTTATTAAGAAGAAGGATGGAACATGACGCATGTGCATTGATTACCGGAGACTAATAAGGTGACTATTAAGAACAAGTATCCTCTACCCCGGATTGATGATCTGTTTGACCAATTGCAGAGAGCAAGGGTTTTTTTCCAAAATTGATCTCAGGTCAAGCTATCATTAGCTCAGGATCAGGGAGTCTGATGTAAGCAAAACAGCCTTTAGGACTCGCTATGGGCATTACGAGTTCTTAGTTATGCCATTCAGACTGACCAATGCTCAGGATGCATTCATGAATCTTATGAATAGGGTCTTCAAGCAGTATCTGGATCAGTTTGTCATAGTGTTTATCGATGACAATCTAGTTTATTCCAAGAGTGAAAAGGAACATGAGGAACATCCAAGATAGTGTTACAGACACTAAGGGAGAAGGAACTTTATGTCAAATTCAGTAAATGTGAGTTTGACTTCATAGGGTGGTATTTTTTGGACATGTGATTTTGGAGGATGGAGTACATGTGGATCCGAGGAAAGTTGAAGCAGTGATAAACTGGCATGCACCCAAGATAGTGATAGAAGTGAGGAGTTTTCTAAGTCTGGCAGGCTATTATAGGAGGTTTGTGGAAGGATTCTTTATTATTGCGGCTCCAACAACCAAGTTATTGAGGAAGAATCAGAAGTTTATCTGGAGTGATGAATGTCAGAAGAGCTTTGAGGAGCTTAAGAACATATTAACAAGTGCTCCAATTTTGACTTTGCCCACAGGAGATGAGGGTTATACAGTTTACAGTGATGTTTCAAGAAAGGGTTTGGGTTGTGGGTTGATGCAAGGAGACATGGTGATAGCTTATGCTTCACGACAACTAAAGCCTTATGAGTTGAATTACTCGACTCATGATTTGGAATTGGCAGCAATGATTTTTGCCTTGAAGATTTGGAAACATTATCTGTATGGAGTTCAGATAAGGGTTTTTACATATCATAAAAGTCTCAAGTACTTACTGATCCAGAAAGAGTTGAATTTGAGACAGAGAAGGTGGATAGAGTTATTAAAGGATTATGAATTATTGATTGAGTACCATCCAAGAAAGGCAAATGTGGTGGCGGAAGCCATAAGTAGGAAATGTAACATCCCATTACTTGTGGGAAGGTTAAAATGGTAAATGTGAGTGAATAATAAGAGTTAGAGATGTACTTCCATGTTCATGCATAATATGTCATGCATATACATATAAATAGTGAGGTTGTTGCACATGAAAAAAATTATACATGCATTCATGAATAATTCCAGGTATAATTAGATTGAGTTGATAGGAGTTTTGGGAACTTTGAATTTATTTTTATTGGAAATTTTATTAGTTAGTAAGAATATTGTATTTGTGAATTTTGTTGAATTTAGGAATAAATTTCAGAAAATTATAGAAAATAGGAAAAATAAATCAAAAGAAGATTTGAAGATAGTTGGATTGTAAAGATGATAGTTAAGGGAGTTAGTTTCAAAAGAAACTAAGTTAGAGCTTAGGTATTAGGAAAGTGACAAGTGTCACTTAGGCTTTTTGTACTTTTGCTAGAAGTAGGTTACTGTTCTCTGAGATTTGAAAGGTGAAGCTATATGTTTAAGTTCCTTCTTCATTATCATCTTCTTCAAATTTTCTTCCCATATACAGAGTTTTCCATCAAACACCTTCTAAGAGATTTCTATGCTTTTCCTTTCCTACACCAAACCCACTTTGCCATTTGTGTCCTCTACCTTAAGAAAAATTAGAAGTTGGTCATTATACTCAGTGATGTACGTAAATTGTGTGGAGTTTAGGGCTAGAAGATTTTGGAGTTTTCAGCAGGTAAGTAGTGAATAAATCCTTTAGAGTTGGGGATTTATGAAATAAATTTGATAAGTTACTGTCATCTGCATGAAAAATGACATTTACGTGTTTGTTCATAAAAACTGTGTTGTTGGGGATGAAAATTTTGGTTATAGTGTTAATTTAGTGTTTTGAAAGATTATTAGTGATTAGGTGTTGTAAAAGTGATTTTTGGAGTTGTAATGGAAGAGATAATTTAGGTAGAAGATGATTTAGATGTAAAATATTGAAAGTTTGAAAATCTGGAAAAATGTTCACTGAGTATGCTTCAGTCTTTTAGCCACAACGTTTTCTCTAGTTGTCCAAATGAGATGATTCTTGATTTGAATTAAACTTGAGATATATGACTACATTTCTTATGAAGACATCAAATTTAAATTCTATCTCTAAAAGTCTCAAAAATTTCATGAAGTTGAGAACTGGGTGCAGTACATGGGGAGCTGAATGTAAAATTCGTGTTCTAACTTCGGGAGAAAATCTGGATTAATCTACATACATAGATTTTGGCAAAGTTGCCTTCTTGAGAGTTTTATATCTCTCTTTTATCTTTCCAACGGTATATAGTATGAAAATTTTGGACATCTGAGTCAAAAGTTATGATCTTTATAAGTGGAGATGCTCTAGAAGCAAAAGTAAGACGAAGCAAAAGTAAGACGAAGTAAAAGTAAGACGAAGTAAAAGTAAGACGAAGCAAATTAAGACGAAGCAAAAGTAAGACGAAGCAAAGTAAGACGAAGTAAAAGTAAGATGAAGTAAAAGTAAGACATTCTCTACATCTCCACCAAAAATCATAGCCATCTGAATCAGATTGAGAAAGATTGAGTGGAAAAGTGGAACGGGTACAATGAGTATACTCTTAAATATTATGAACTGGGGTTATTCTACGAAACATACTTCAATATTTTGATGATTTCGGGACCAGTAGAGCTCCAAATGAGATGATTTTTGACTTGTGGTAACCTAGAGACATGGAGCTACAAATGGTATAAAGAACTTGGAATCTAATTCAGTCTCTAAGATGTTTAAATTCTAGATGGAAGTGTGCATAGTACACTGTTTTTGGATAAGAACAGTTTGAAAGTGTTTGAGGTATATCTTCCGATCTACTGAACCAAATTGAGTGATTTTGGTGTCAATAGAATCATAAGAAATAGAAGAACACTTTTCTAGAAGAGAGTATGACTAAATTGCTTCAACTTCATCTTCAGATTGAATGTCAATAGTAGACCCGAAAGGGGTGTTTTGGAAAAAAAAATTAAAAGTAAGCCAGTGAGTAATGAATTGTGATTTCAATAGTTCTAGTGAGGCATAAACCTAAGTATAAATTTACTTAGATGAGTTTTGGATATGAGATCGATTTTGTGACGGAAATTACCCAGGATTATCATGAACATGCATTGTACATAATTCATTTCATACATGTGAATTATCGAATACTTATGATGGTGCAAATTGTGATATCCTGCATATTGATTGTTATAGAGGAGCAATTGGAACGTCAACCTCCAGACGTTGCCGGATCTTCCAGGCATTAGCTTCGGGAGCAACTTGTGAGTAACCTAGGCAGTTTCTCTCAATTATTGTTTTCTTATAATTATGTTTTGAATAATGAATGAATGTGATTTGATTGTGGATTCCGGACAAAAGGTCCGATGATTGTGTAATGTGGGTTGAATTATTGAAGTACTGCTTGAATGTGAATGTGAAGACCTATGTGCTTTATAATGTGATTGATTGTGGTACATGCATTCCATTTATGAATGCATAATCAAATAATGACAGTTGTGACCAGAGTAGCCACCGATTAGAGCTTAAAGCTTAACGAGTGAAACTGAGCCTCGAGCTCAAAAGTGATTCAGATCCTTAGGCTCAACGTTTAATAAGCCCTATATGGGACAATTCAGGCACTCAGTCACAATAATGTAATAATTGGAAAAGTGTCTCATGAGCATTTCATATGCATCTTGTTAAGTATGTTTGATTGATTGAAATGCAGAATTGCTTATGCTTAAGTGAAAATGTGATACTTATATAAGGTGCAAAGTTGTGAAATAATTGTTATGTGACTTGATGTGTTGCATGAATTGAGTGAACCATCGATGATCGTTACTTCATTGAGTTCGCAAAACTCACCAAAATTGCAACGTTGTCTTTTCAGGACCGAGAGACGACTCTAGCTGCTGAAGAGGCTCTACCAGCAGTGTAAATTATGATTGGCAAGAGAAGTCATGGCTCAAAGGTCAGACAGCTGGGATTTTTGGGCAGATTATTTAGATTGTACATATTTTCCTCATTCATGTAGTACTATTGTATTAGGTTTTTGATGATGTACATATGAGAAATGTGAAAGACACAAAGTAGACTTCGATTTTGTGAAATGAAATGAGGAAAAAGTTAGTTTTAAAAATAATTGTGATTTTCTATTGATGCTTTATAAGTGAATTATGATACCATGCCATATGAAGTGAACATAATGATCGATCGTAGCTAGCCCTTATCGTAGGATATGTACCGGAATGACCTCCAGGCGTCCCGGTGGGTACCCTGCAGTAAGGGGGCACTACAGGAAATCTTCCATAGCCCATGTTCATACAGTTTATCTGTCGTTATTGGAAGAGATGGCTAAGCTTATGATAAGCTTGAAACAGGAGGAACTAGAATGTATTATTGCAAATTTTAGAGTGAGACCGATACTCAGGGAAAAGTTAAGGAGTTACAAGCACAGGATGTAGAATTGAGTAAGCTCCGAGAAGAAATTCAAAATGGCAAGAAATCTGAAGTGGTAGTGAGGGATGATGGACTTATGGTTGTAGGGAATAAACTTTATATCCCGAATGTCAAGGAAGTAAAGGATGAGATACTTGATGAGGCACACAATGCGCCTTATGCCATGCACCCAGGTAGCACCAGGATGTACAGAGATCTGAAAGAGCATTTCTGGTGGAAAGGCGTGAAGAGGGATGTAGCAGCATATGCAAGAAAGTGTCTAGTGTGTCAGCAAGTCAAGGCTGAACACCAGGCACCTTCAGGCAAGTTAAGGCCATTGTCCATTCTTGAGTGGAAGTAGTAAAGGGTAACTATGGATTTTCTGATGGGTTTGCCCAAGACTAGTAGGAAGCATGATGTCATATGGGTTATTGTTGATCGTTTGATGAAGTCAGCCCATTTTCTAGCAATTAAACAGACTGATTCTCTACATGTGCTAGCAAAGAAGTATATTGATGAGATAGTGAGACTGCATGGGATTCTAGATTCTATAGTTTCTAACAGGGATCCTCGATTTACTTCGAGATTCTGGGGAAGTTTACAAGAGGCATTGGGAATCAAGTTGAATTTTAGTGCGACTTTTCACCCCCAGACAGATGGTCAATCTGAGAGGACCATTCGGACCCTTGAGGGAATGCTTAGGGCATGTGTGATGGATTCCAAAGGATCTTAGGATGAGCATTTGTCATTAGTTGAATTTGCTTACAATAATTTGTACCATTCGAGCATTCAGATGGCTCCTTATGAAGCACTGTATGGAAGGAGATGTAGAACTCCGATATGTTGGGATTAAGAAGGAGAAAAGAAACTGATAGGGCCAGAGTTACTTCAGATGACAGTGGACAAGGTAACTTAGTTAAGTAACGGCTTAAGGTAGCTCAGGATAGAATGAAGAGCTACACTGATGCACACCGAAAGGAGATGCAGTACGAAGTTAGTGAGAAAGTCCTTCTTAAGACGTCTCCTTGGAAAGGAGTCATGAGATTTGGCAAGAAAGGCAAGTTGAGTCCGAGATGTGTGGGTCCCTACGAGATTGTTGAGAGGATTGAACCATTAGCCTATAGGTTGGCATTGCCCCCAGAATTGTCACAGATACATGACGTTTTTCATGTATCCATGTTGAGGAGGTATAGATCGGATCCCTCCCATATTATTCAGACCACTGGAGTTTAGTTGAGAGATGATCTGACTTATGAGGAGATCCTAGTGAAAATCTTGGACACTAAGGAGAAAGTCCTCAGGAACAAGACAGTTCAGCTAGTCAAAGTCCTGTAGAGAAATCATTTTATGGAAGAGGTCACGTGGGAGCCTTTGGAAGCCATGAAAGAGAAGTATCCACACCTCTTCAATGACTCAGGTAAGAATTTCGAGGATGAAATTCTTTTAAGAGGGGGAGATGTTGGATCCCGTTTTCGAAATCCAACCTCTTAACAGAAATACCATCATACTTGAGCGTGGTTCCTTGCTTAACACAATTTCTCATATGTTTTTTTTTCACTTACACATCTCACTTATATGAATTAACAATTCATGATCAAAATTTATCATCTCAACCTCATCCATACACAAATCATAATTCATTAACATCAAAAGAATAACGTTCTTAACAAAACTGATGCGACATTTCAAAACCCAATACATCAATGCCTCAAATCTCAAATAAAAAAATTACAATGTCCTAATATTCCTTGCAAAGTGACTAATCCTTGTACTTTCCAAAACTAACTCAAATACCACAACAGCAAATTAGGAGTGATGCCTCGACTCACTTTTACTCCATCTCATGCTCAATACCTGAAGGTGGGGAGGAAAAAGGGGGGTGAGCTTAAAAGCTCGTGGGTAGCAGGTTTATAATAAAGGAACAAGCAAAACTATTTTTAAAAAAATCATTGCCATTGCATATTTTCGAAACCATAATAATTTCGCATTTTAAAAATCATAAAATGCTTATTTCATGCAAATTCTCAATTTGTCAAACAATTCAAAAATAGCAAATCATGTATGCATCGATCATGTGAAACATATCATGAGCACATAAGCATATCAGAATGGTTTGGGTAAGTCCAATTTCATGACGCACTACACATTCCCATGTAATGGTCCTGTGCAGCCGTAAACTTGAGGGAGTCCTTGAAGGAGCTCCGTGCCACTAGCGGGCAGGCGGGAGAAGCCTATACTTGGGTCAACGTGCATGTGACGGTTCTTGGGGACTACCACAAACCCATATAACACATATTGTTCAAAACCTTGTAAACTTGGTGCCCAAAATGACATTTTCTTGTAAACTTGTTTATCATAGACTTGATAGCCTTGCAAAAATCATTACTAAAAATATGATTTCATAATTTTGTAAGCTTGTTGCCCAAAATGGCAAATTTCTGAAACTTGTATTGCCCAAAAATGTCACTTCTTAAAAACTTGCGTTTCAGGAACAACAATATTTCATATGCGCTTTCAAAACTTGATTTCATAAACTTGCCATTCTTTTCAAAAATCACTTGAAAAATCTCTTTACTCGTTAAAATCCTTAAGAAATTAATTCCTTAAAATTTCTTCTTGACTGTTCAAATACAATCAAATTCTCATCCATGATCATCACCACTAATTGATCTGATTTTACTTGGATCACT
>JAOQMQ010000195.1:24883471-24897730 GCA_027563845.1 Erythroxylum subrotundum | reverse complement strand
TCCAAGATTCCGCATTACCGATGAATTCCAAGTTCATGTAAGGGCATATAACATTATAAATCATTAACATATACACCTAAATGAAGTAAATTCATCTTTGAACTCATATACATCCATATATATATCAATATATAGTGGTATCTCCAAATATAGTATAGTACAAAAGGGCTTCGAAAGTCCAGCGTTACAATTTACCTATGGAACCACATTTCTGTAGGTAATTTACCTATGGAAAAACAATTTTGTCAGGAAATTCAATTAAAAACAACAGATATATTCCAGTTAATCTCTCTCTCTCTCTCTCGTTCTAACCTAAATCGCTCCTACCGTTTCTTCATCTCTTATCTCCCTCTTTTGAATATGCGCTAGGTTCCACTATAATGGATGCTAAATACATATTATCCTTGTCGGAAACAGTGGGTTGGACTCTTTCCCTCTCATCAATCTCTTTGCTCTTCTCTGGGGTTTGGTTTGCGTATATCAAAAATTGCCATAGGTGAGAAAATTTTCCTAGATGCTTCTTTCCTTGCTCTAACTACATTTAATCGATTATTTCATGTCTTATCAGGCTAGAATTGAGCTCGAGGATATGGCAGAAGGGCTAAAAGCAAAAAACATAAACCAAGTAAGAGTCATCTTCTCGTTTAACTATGTTGTATTTCCTAATAAAAGAATTGCTCCCTTACCAATTGTATAATATAAGATAATCTACTATTAGTCTTTGATATTTATAGTGAAATATAAGATTGTGAATGTTTTTTAAACTTTTTAATGTGATACTTTAGCAATGGAAGTCCACTAACACGATGTTGTTTGTTAGGTTTCTCTATAGATTTAATGCTTATATGTTCTAGTCTTTAATGCAATATCTAGAAGTCCTCATTCATTGACATTAAGCAATTGATATAAAAGTTTGATAAATCACAAATATCTAATAATAATTAGCTCACCTTGGATTTTTATCTAAATTTCATGAGTCCTTTATCTTTTACTTGAAATATTGTAAATTTTATTGTTTCTTTTATCTTATTTTTTTGAGAACTAAATGTCACTGGTAAAGCTTAGTCTTACATACTTAAGAAACTTATTTATCTTGGGTACTTAAATGTTCTGGAGTCCTTTTGGTTTATTTTTTTAGCTCTTCTTAACCAACATCTTCTTAGATTTTCCTTGAAGTCACTTTCTAAGATTACAAAACCATTAAAACGACCAAAATTTTCACAATAATAACATCCAGAATATTTTTTTATGATTTTTAAAATTTTGAATATCATTTATGATGCTCTATATACTTACATTCTGTCCACTTAAGTTTCTATATGGAGCTTTTAGTCTTGCATAAGTGTGCGAGGATATTTAATAGTTTTTCTGTATATACTGAGTGTATGAGCTATACACATAGACATGTGATGGTTTAGAATATTTTAAACATGCATAAGATGATGAATAAGATGATTTTCTAGTGGAGGCACTTAAATCTTAGTCTCTATATGATAAGGTTCATACTCTTTTAAGCATTTTCCCTTAACAAAGTTTGTTTTACCTTTAGATAAGAGAGAACCCTCTGTGTATCCGATTCCACTCTAATAGTTTAAGATCTTACTAATTTTTCTTTTCCTTTACTGAACCTTTCAAGTGATTCCTTTATATTCTAAAACTTCTTTCATAATGTTTTTATTCTCATTCATTATATTATCACTCTTAAACTCATGGAAGGATGCTTTTAGCCTTGTTGAACTTAGTAATCTCTCATTTTCTTTCATACTTGAAATTCCTTAGTTTCTTTGTACTTTAAGGATACCTTTTCCTATGGTTATTCATGAGCCAAGTTGGTTTAGGCATATTATATTTTCCTTCTCCTTTTAATTCGCTTAAATTATCCTATATTTCTTTCATTGATTCTTTTTTGTACTATTTTTTGTCTATCTTCTTGCAATATTTGAGGTTTCGGAATTGATCCTTGAAGTGGCTTATCTTTTTAATTTCATACCAAACAATGCTAATCATTTCATTACAATGAAACTTACCTTCATCATTTCTTTGTTTTCTCTTTTTTTATTTTTTCTTCTTAAGCAACCTCTTGAACTTCCTTATCAAGATATTTCCTCATTGTTGTTCTGAGTAAAGATTTTATAATCATCAATGTCACTTTCTTCCTTTTATGTTTTAAATATGATTCTCTTTCTTTTGCTTATGCCTTCATCCTATCGAGTTTCAATTAGTCTCATATTATAAGTGAGTATTGACTTAATCAACTCCTCTAGTGAATGGTTGTTTAGGTCTTTTGATTATTGATCATTCTGCATATTTTTGTGGTATTATCAACTACATTTAGGCAATTAATACCTGACGGTTTCATTAATTTTGAGTTTGTTGAGGGAATTCAAGCTTTTATTGAGTATGCATGTTCTCAATTTGCATATATGGATGCATTAAATTTGGTGTCTTATTTATAAATGGATATAGGGGGGAAGGTTAAATGTTAAGGCTATTAGCTATGGATGCTAATGAGATGTTGGTTTATAATGGTAAGAAATGAGTTAATTATAAACTAATTGCATATTAGGATGGTGCTTTAGTCATTATAGAATTGTCGATTGAAATATTGTTGATAATAGGTGCTCTAATGAACTCACTTTAAACTATGATTATGCCTAATTTTTACCTTTCCAAGTTAACTACTAACTATAATGAGACGTACAACGACTATGGCATAACATAGGTGGTAGAAAGAGTAGCCCCGCCATAAGCATCAAAGAGATATGATTTCCACCTCATGAGAGGTTTCTCTTATAGATCCCGAGCCCATCACCCACCTATAATGGATATCTTAACTAATATGCCACTTAGGGAGTAACTTGATCATTTGCTCCTCCATTTCACGACTATGCTTCAATTAAATTAATATCAAACTCTTCAAATGAATAAATTTGAGGTGGTGAGATATGTAGATTGGGCACTCTTATAAGAGTTAGATTTAGAGCAAAGGTTATGGTGGACAATGGATTTTGACAATTAGTTAGAGTTTTTTAAGATCCAAGAGCCAGTGTATCAATAACTACTTTTGGAGTTTATGTGCACATTTCAATTGGTTGAGAAGAACCAAACTTTATTTTAGAACTTGTAATTGTCAATAGTGTTGTCAAATCACTAAAAAATTATTGTGATATCATCATAGTATTTTTCTTTTTGAAAAAATACATGTATTTAAAGGTATTAAACATATAAAAACAAAATACTTTATCATTAAAGAAGAAGTTCATAAACAAAGAGTGTCATCAAACATATTAGCCTAATCCTTATGATTGTGAATCCATTAACAAAAGGATTATCCTTAAAGATATAATAAACATGTCAAAGGAATTGACATTTCTAGGTACCATGATTAAACAAAATATTACTGTTTATGTTGACAATCGTTTCATATATTATTTTTTATATTTAAGCTTCTTGTTATTTATTGAAAGTATGCATATATGAATGATCATGTTAATTTCAACAGTACTTGTCTTTTACAAAGATATTATTGTTGAACCGTAAGATATATCTCATTATAGATCATATTATGTTGGTTGCTGTCAGGGACTTATTACAACTTCTGTCCTGGGCGTTTTTTTTCTCCATTTCTAGAGTATAAAGGTACTCACTTTGCTGTCTTTTTTTCAAAATTTTTTTAATGTATGTGTTTATTCATATTAATCATTGAAATGGGTTTTCGTTTAATGTTTCTAAAACATGATTTGTTTATGTACAAGTAAACATCTCGATCATGTAATGCTTAGATAATTTCTTAGAAGAATAAGGATGATTTATTCACGTACAAGCAACTCCCTATCATCTAACATTACAGATATTTATGCATATGTTATAGTACAATGCTTTCTTCTTATGCTATTGTTAATGTGCAAACTAAAGAATAAATGTTCTGTAAGATTAATATGGATCTTACCATAATGGTTATTATATCTAACTATGAAATCACTTTTTTAAATAACAATTTTGCATAAATGAGTAATATTTATAGATCTTGGATGTATAGATAATTAACACCTGATGGTTTCATAATCTTAAGTTTGTTGAGGGAGTTCAAGTTTTTATTGACTTTGTATGTTCTCAATCTACATATTAGTTTGACAACTACAGGAAGTTTCTTTCTCCAAATCATCCATTTAGACGTAATAAATAAAAGTTCATTAAGAATAGGATGGTACAAACAACTCCTCCCCCTCATAAAGCTGGTGAAGAGATATTGCAAGAGATTGATGAATTATGGTTGTTGAACGTTACAGAACTTGAAACTGAAGAAGCTAATAGAAGCATTAGTAAAAACTTTGGTTGGAGAAAACAAAATATCTTTTAGGATTTTTCATATTAGAAAACTAATTTCATACGTCATAATCTGGAAGTGATGTACATTGAAAAATTATTTTTTGACAATTTGTTCAACACCATAATGAACATTGAAGGGAGGACAAAGGATCATGCAAAATCAGGAGCTAATTTGAAACTTTTTTGTAGAAGTAATGAGTTAAATAAAGATCTTCGCTTGAGTAAATATCCAAAAGCATGTTACACTTTGGACAAAAAATTAAAGGAAATTTTATGTGAATATTTCCCGATGGTTATGTTTTGAACTTGGCAAGGTGTGTAAATGTGAGGAAGTACAAATTTTTTGGGATGAAAAGTCATGATTGTCATGTGTTTATGCAAATGCTAATTCCAATTGCACTTCGGGAGTTGCTACTGAATAAGGTTTAGGAAGCTATAATAGAATTAAGTTTGTTTTTCAAAAGCTTAACATCATTTGAAATAAAGTTGGCTGAAATGGAAAAACAAGAAAGGGAAATTCCAATTATCTTGTGCAAATTATAAGGGATTTTCAGTCCAAAATTCTTTGACTGTATGGCGCATCTACCCGTACATTTAGCGAACAAAGCTAAACTTGTTGATCCAGTTCAATATTGATGGATATATCCATTTGAGAGGTAATTATAGTTAATATTTAAATAAAACTTACAGCATATTTTAATCAGTAATTGTAATAATCCTATTTGTAATGTAGGTATTTGCATCACTTGAAGAAAAATGTTAAAAACAAGGCCAGAGTTGAAGGTTCAATATGTAATGCTTATTTAATAGAGGAAGCAAGTACATTTTGTTCATATTATTTTGAGTCGCATATGCACACATGAGAAAGAAAAGTTCCTCATAATGATGATGGGGTTGAAATGGGTGATATTGATGGTAACTTATCTATTTTCACATATCCTGGACAAACATATGGAAGGTCAACAAGAAGAATGTTAACGGAAGAAGAAATAAAGGCTACCTATGGTTACATTTTATTGAATTGCCAAGAGGTTCAACCTTTTATGCAATAAGTATAAGTTAATTTTGAAATTGATTATTTGGGTTCTCAAGGTGAGTGATGTTTACAACTAAAAAACATATTAATACTTTTAGATTATACAAGGAGTGGTTACGTGAGCTAATGCTCGAAAAATTACAGGATGATATCAATAAAGAAGTTGAAAGCCTCTTTCCTCGATGGTTTGAGAAATATGTAAGTTTTGACTTGTAATAATTAAAATGGTTGAATTATCATATCAAAGTGTTTAAATGAAATTATAGTATTTAATATGATTTTTTATGTAGGCCTTAGAAAATACAAAAGAGAACAAGTTTATATGTGATCTTGCGAAAGGACCATTGCAAACTGTTAAATCGTATTAGGTCTATTTTGTTAATGAATACAAATTTCATACAAAAAATCATGGTCATAGCATGGCAATAGTAAATAGTAGGGTTTGCATAGGGGGAGAATTGATGGATTAATATGGTAAATTATTGAGATACTTGAAATTGAGTACTTCGCATTGCCAATAAAACCTTTTATGTTGGAACAAAAATGCTTAGTCGATACAATCTAATTGAAATCAAAACCTTTTATGTTGGTGATGCAAGTGACCTAGGTGTATTATGTCCCTTTTCCTAGCTTAAGATAAGATAAGTCAAATTGGTTGGCCGTTTGCAAAGTAAAACCTAGAGGTGTTTTTGAATTACATGGAAAAGGAGAAAAAAAGATAATTGAAATTGAAGCGTTTCAGGAAGATGTTCATGAAATAAATACATGTGTAACATATGACGAGAATGAACCTTTGAATGATCTAAATAATGAATATTTTGAAATTTCATCTGGAGAGGATGGGGAACCTATAGAGGGCGAGAGATCTAAAGAAGAGCCTAACTTTGATTCTAATTCTTTATAAAAAGAAGATGATGATGATTTTGATTTACAATTAAGTGATGGTAGCAATTAATTTGTGTAAGTAATAGAATATTATATGAATAAATTTATTATTATATCAACAATATACTTTTATATATTTAATTTATATTGTTCTATTAGTTGAATAATCAATAAAAGGTTAAAAATATGCCACAAGAGGAAAAAAGATATATTACGGCCAAGGCTCAGGTTATCACCATTTGGAGGAGCTAGTTCATGTCCAGGTGAAGCATCATATTCTATAGATGCTACAAAATCAGGTGTGGCATGTCCAGTTAGTGCACATCCAACTGAGGCATCACTTTACCCTCCTACAGTCCTTGTAGAGTCACATTCCCTAACTACTACTACTCCATACAGCACCCCTACTACATCCAGACCATCAAATACTATCGACGCAACATCTACTCCCATACCTGAATCTGAATCTATACCGAAAAAGATATCAATGGTAGACGTTGCGGATGAAGAAGGTGGCCTCTAGCCTGGAGCTAAAGGAATTGATGAATTTACATTACAATTGTTAATGATCTGTGAGTGAAATTCTAAAATTTTTGTAATACACGATAACACCATAGGTTTATACTGGAGTTGTAGGTTAAATAATTTGAAAATGATCTAAATAGCTTATATGTTAGGTTGGGTCTGTCTGGAATGTGCTCTAAAATTATCTCACCTAAGTTTAAGGAGAAGATAAAACTTGCGGGTTATATATTGAAGAATATCTCTAAGGGGACAAAAAAAATTTATTATCAGGAGTTTGAGGTACAAAAAATAAATTCTTTAATATTTTTATTTTATTTAATTTTACACATTAATTACATAAATATTGTAGTTTACAAGTACTTATAGTATGTTTTTCTTTTCTTATTTTTCACAAAGAATTTTTTGGGATTCAAAATTTGATGATGTCATTTATAACATATGGGACAGGCATGCTCGTGCACATTATAGAGACTTTTTTGGTTTGATACACAAGAATGGTGTATGACCTCCTTATATATTTGAAGAAATATGGAGTCGTTGGAAGCAATACTAGGCAACACCCGAGGCAATCTCCATTTCAGAGCACAATTCTGTAAATAGATAGGGAGGACCGGAGGGAGAGAGTCTATCTATACACACTGGAGGATCCATAACCCACCAGGAGCATTTAGAGAAACTTGTAAATATCTAAACTTTACACTTATATTCTAATTTTTGTGCTAATTACTACCAATTAGATTTCAATATAATTTGATGTATGAAATTTAGAATGAAAATATATGTGTATTATGGAGAATGATAATTTTATAAATGTTTGTTGTCGTGAATAACTGTGTTGTTGAGAAATGTTTTTTGCTTAACAGGGGGTAAATATCATAAAAATAAAGGAAACTCTGTTGAAATTTTTGTAAATTGTAGTTAACTTATAACACTTTATTCTGATGCAAGAAAAGCCTATGGACACGAAGCCTATATTATGTCAGCTCTTTTTACACACTCACACTAAGAAGTATGATGGTATGACCTTTGTCAACACCTGATGAAAACAACTTAATATATGTAAAATTTATACTTTAATATTAATTTGATAAATAATATAAACAATTATAATGATAGGAACAAATACAAGAAAGCATTGAATGTTAGTCTTAGAACTCTGAACATGTTGATGAGGGTCAGATATATCTTGATGAAGTTGGTAGTAGGGATCGCCGTGGAAGAATTTTTGGCTTAGGTTCTTTTGCAAACAGATGCTACTTGCAATCCTCCACATCCAATACAATTGGATATAGTGGGCGGTCCACATCCAATGAGAGGGTCGTTCAGCATAAGAGCACAGTGGAGATGTTGGTAACTCAATTGTGATAGTCGATGGAGTACATAGCTCAGCTCTGTAATAAGATAGTTGAGTTAAAAGGGAGGGGCAACACCTCATCGTAACAGTCAAATCATCTGCCTTCACCAACTGCGTAGCTTAAATTTATAATATTTTGATACTTAAATGGATTTTATTTTATGTTTTACTACTCTTATGTTTTTTATGAATTCTTAATATATAGTAATAGCATAATTTTTAAGATAATTATTGTTGTACATTATAATTTTTATATTATATTACCAATCAGTACAATTTTTATATTATATTATCAATCAAGATTATATTATTTAGAGAAATTAAATGTAGAAAAAACAATAGATTATTAACAGAAAATTCTGGTGGGATTTTGTTGTGATGGAATTTTCGTAGCTAAAATTACCGACAGAAAAGGTAAAGGTAAAATTTCCCAAATTACTTACGAAAATTTTAATTTCGTTAGGAAATTTATTTCTGTCACTAAATTTAGTAATATGCCTAGAAATGATACATTTTTCAACTATAACACACATTTTTTCTTGGCATATAATTGATGCTCCCTCAAAGTCTATAGTACGATCCTTAAATGCTTAATATGAAACTCATCACTCTTGGAATTAACCAAGATATCATATATGAATCAACTATAAATTGATCTAAAAAGGCTTGAAAACTCACTTCATCATAACTGTAAAAATGGTAGGAGCATTAGTTAATCCAAATAGCATCATCATAAACTTGTAATGGCCATAACGAGTCTTAAAGCTATCCTCACAAAATCTTTAGTCTTAATCCTTACCTAATAGTAGCTCGAGCTCATTTCAATCTTTAAAATGTACCTTATCTCTATAGATATAGTTGGTAAATAAATTGTTGAGTACTATAAGATAAGAATAATGGTTCTTCAACATCACTATATTCAAATCTCTATAGCTAACACGCATTCTTATGGAGCCATCTTATTCTTCATAAAATTTGTGCAACCTAATAAGAAAAAATCAGTCTACTCTAACTCTTATCTAATAATTTCTGTAGTTCCTCCTTCAGCTCCTTCCGCTTCTTCAGCTTCTTTAGCCTTGTAGGTTTTATCTGATAAGGAGCCTTGGTAATCGAATTAGAACATAGAGCAATCTTAAACCCAAACTCCATCCCCCTCTTAGGCAATAAACTTAAGAAGTCCTTGAGAAACACTTTTAAAAATTCCCTTTCCATTGGAATATTCTCATTCACATCCTCCAAGAACACTAAAACCCAATGCTCTCATGTCTTACTCCCTATTCATGATATCTAGTCTCCCTAGATATCAAACCATGCTTAGTATGACATCTAAAGAAACTTTTTATATAAACTTCAAAAAAAATAAAAAATTATTTTGTAAAGTCATAAATAAACAAATTGTATCTAACACATCATCTAACCTGACTAGGCTTGTGGTAGCCCATCATCTAATGGAAAGTCTTAACCAAACAACCTCACCATTGAACTAAGGCTTACAGCTTCCTAAACTCATATAATTAAGAAAATAACTTAAAGAACATAATACTCTCTATATCTAAAACTTATAGATATAAACTTATGAAACCATACTCAAAACACGACTAAAACCCTATGCTTCAGTTATGTTAGATAATATGTTCTGAGCAACAAAATGGTACATGCCCCATTATGGTGCTAACTAATTTGTCCTAAGCAACAAAATGGTTTATGCCCTATTATGATACCAACTAATAGGACCTGACAAACCATCAAACTCCATACATTAAACTAAGAAAAAACACCCCCTTAAAGGCCTCATAACATACCCCAATATGCCTAAAAGGAATTATATATCACATAATTCATACATAGGCATCAGTACTATAAGATGCAACCATACACATTATTTAAGTCAATAATGGTATCTCCTTGACACTTAAAAACACACTCCACATGTGCAATAATAATATATGTCAATAATCACACAATTTTACACTTAATAAACATGCTTAAATCCATTAATTTAACAAAATCCAAAATGTACCACAACCCTGACATGGGGTTTTTGTAATTATAACATAATTTCAATTAATTTAGGTATATAAATAGTTAAATTAACACCCAATAAAATATTTAACATGTTCACATAAAAATAATCTATAAAGTTATAATTGGAATATATTGTTAACTTTCATATGAAAGGTGCCTTAAAACTGTCCTTTTAAAGTGTACAATTGCCTAGGTACTTCCTGAAATGTGTATAAGTTAAGAACAAAATTCTTAGATTGTTGTGTTCTCCTTCAAAATAACCTCTCTCATCACCTTCGTTCTATCCTTTGAATTATTTTAAGTGTTCCCCTTAAAAAATGTTAAACAATTGATGGTTTAGGTGTTTTTAAGAATTGAAAATTTTGGGGTTTGACTAGCGCTAGATACCAATTTATGAAAACTCATGCCATTTTTTTCTCACCAATGGTAGAGTCCCACTTAGTTTATATTAACTCTAAGTGGCTTCTTTTAAGTTGTAAAAAAAATCTCTTTACTTTTTATATCCTTTTGAATCACCTCAATCTGATATTCCTATCATAAGTTATAAAAAAGTAACTATTATTATGTGGTAACAACAAAATGAAATCACACGCTTCTTTCACCAAATTATCTTATTTGAGTTTGATATCGAATTTTAATATAATTTAATTTCTTCTTATTTCAATATTTCTTGAATCACTTGAACTAAATATTTCTATCAACATTTATGCTTAAACGCCAAATAATGTTCAATTTCAACAACATATTAGTATGCTTCTTTTTTACACCCTCCTATTTGATTTCAATTTAATAAGATATTATACCATCCTAACAATTACACAAATAGAACAATATAAATCAATCCCTTAAATCACAATTGTTAAAGTATAAATTCAAATGCCTTTTTAACCCTTAAAGTTAAGTAAAGATATTCAAATTTAGGCTCAAGCTCATATAATGGACATTAAAGAAAGAAGGGGAGTTAATAAGGTTCAACAAGGTTGATTATGATATTAAGTTGCGTTAATTATTAAAATTGAAGAGTTGAATCACTAATGGGATTTATCGTTCTCATACATGTACATGCTAATGTAATCTCAAAACAATTCAAAACAAGTTCTAAAGATACATCTATATAGAATAACATGACACATCAAGAAAATATAACATAGATATCTCAATCTAATGAGGCTCAAAGCTGACATAGCTAATTAATTTATCATAAATGTTAATACTTCCTTTTTTTTAACTTAGGTGTTAATGTTGATTAATGTTCATATCTCAAGTTAATTCAACCATTCAATGCTTGCCCCTTCCTACTCAACTGGTTTAACATTATAACATACACAAAAATTTAATCCCTTTAGATTAAATTAAATAAAAACTTTCTGGTCAAACATATCCTAGAATAACTCCTCCCTGTACTTAAACTCTATATTGTCTTTAATGTAATAGCTAAAAGTTATCAAATAGATAATTAAATTGAAATGAAAATAAATATATGAGAGAAGTTACTTCCATTATAAGTACAACTAGTTAAAATTGGGGGATGGTAGCCTACATGCTTAGATCTTGGTTTGCCTTCCAAGTATTGCATTTGTTTGAAGTCATTAGCTCGACTCTTCTTCTTAGTCATATCACTCCTTATAAATTAGATACTTTAATCTCATGTCCTTAATATTGCCCACTTAGGAACCTCCATATTAATGCTTAAGGTAATGACCATTCACCTTAACTACAATATGAGGAAAAACGTTAGTCTTGAAAAAAGGTATAACCCAATAAGAATCCAACTTACCTGCAAAATTATTTTAGCCCTGAATAGAAGGTAAAAACTTTCTATCTTATAACAAATTTCTTCCTCAAAATCATCTTATCATGAAAGGTTTGGTTTTTTCTTTATAACTGGTTGAACTTGTAAAGGCATCATTCCCTAAGTCCTTAAGCTCTTATAATTGCAACTTTCATTGGGCACCAATTTCATTCGTATTCATATTGCATTACTTGATTACCCAATATACCTTATGGTCTTTCTCTACTGAAAGGTGACATGCTTACCAAACACTAATCTTTATAAGGACATACTAATAAGTATCTTGCAAACAGTTCTCTACACCCATATGGCATCATCATATCTCAAGCTCTAATCCTTCCTATTGGGATTCACAATCTTCTTCGATATCAAATTGAATTTTATATTTGACACCTCATCTTAGCCAGTATTCTGTGGATGAAAAGACATGGAGAATTTAAGTGACTTAGTATTTCTTAAGCAACAATGCTTCCATCAACCTATTACAAAAATGGGTGCCCATATCATTAATTATGGCCTTTAGTATCTTTAACTTGTTAAAAATGTTAGATATTATAAAATCCATAACTACCTTTAAATCATCAATTTTGATTGATTTAGGTTCTACGTATTGTAACACATGATCAACAATTGAAAGACTATAAATATTACTAAAAGAAGAATGAAACGGGACTATAAAGTTAAAGCCTTGTGCATCAAAGATCTCAATAATCAAAATAGGAGTTTTTAGCATTTGATTTTTATGAGAATTAACACGTCTTACAAAATAAATAAGCATCCTTAAATAATAATGTCTAAAAAACCACATTCAAACACCTTTTGGGTTGTCCTTTTGTTCTAAAATATCTTTTATATGTATAATCGTGAAAAAAAATTAAAATAGGAACAAATTCAGTTTTCAAATATATACCTTCTTATTAGTTGATGGGCATAATATTTCTATAAATATAGATCATCCCAAACATAATACTTTATATTTCTCTTAATCTTATATTTCTGATCCCCAGCCAAATATATGGCAATACACTAGTAACTAAATAATTGACAATATTTGCATGTCATGGTGATGCCATGTTAAGGGGAAAATGTTTCTCATTAAGAAATGTTTCTTATAGATAAGCTCACCCTTATCATAGATCAAACAACTAAGGTGGTTAATCACTATGTTTTCCAGTCCTTTCTTATCTTATCTCCAAGTATAACTCCTAAAGGAAGAGAATATACCTAATCAATATTGCTTTTGTTACATTTTTATGTTGTTCCAGTCTAATTATAACATGACAATCCATCAAGAAAATAATAGTAAGTGTGAGTAGCTGATCTCTCAAGCATTTGATTAATAAAAGGAAGTGAAAAGTGATCTTTTTTATTTGTAGAATTTAACTTCTTATAATTAATACAATATTTGACATTTGATAATTATAAAGAAATGTTGGATGATATGTTTACATGATTTTCCTTTGATATGGAGTAAAAACGAATAAATAAATAAAAAGAAAAAGAAAATACCACTCAATTTGGACACATATAGGAATCAATTCATTTTCTTAATTATTCACCATTATAACACTAGGTTTCTTAAGGATCGCTTATATTTCTCACCTACTATTTGAAACAAGATAAATTATCCAATCATCTAAACTTTTTAAGATGTCCTTCTTCACAATGTTTATAATTATGGTAATTAACCCACGTTGGGCTTCCTTGTTATATTAATAAAGTGTTTAAAATAAATAATTAACTAAAAAATTAAAATTAAGATATATTAATTAATAATTAATGTTATTATTTTGAATTAAATATTTGGTATTTAAAATTTATTTTGTAAATAAATTCTTAAAATTTGAAATTTATGTGCATTTAAGATATCTTATATGTTAAAATATATTTATTAAATAACTTTTTAATTTAAAAATATTAAATTATTTAAAAATTTAATAACTAAATTATATTACTCATTATTATTTTTAGTAATTAATATTAAATATTATATATTTAATTAACGATAAATTAATTGATGACAAGAAAAATAAAAATGAAAACTAACTTTTATGATTTATTAAATTATAAAAATTAGAAGAAAGTAAATCAAAAATAAAAAATGAAATATTTTGTTTACTTTAAAAATAAAAGCTAAAAGCCACAATTCAACCAAAATATTCGCTCATTGTTGCTAGCAATGTAATGAATTCCGTTCCGTTCCGGTCGGTACCGGCCGGAACGTACCGTACCGGTCGGAATCCGGAACGGAACGAGCCTCATTGGTACCGGCCGGAAATACCGGTCGGTACCGGTTGATTTCGGTCGGTACCG
>JAOQMQ010000195.1:24868686-24883371 GCA_027563845.1 Erythroxylum subrotundum | reverse complement strand
TCATTTTCTATCGCTAATCTCTCCATTACTCAAATTTCTATAATAATAAGAATATGAAAAATGACGAGAGGTATTGTTAAAGGAAACATAAGGTTCAACTCTCTTACAGGCTCTTTTTCAACTAAAATATCCCCTTGCTTTATTATCAAGATTATCCCAATTCCTAAGATCATAAATGTTCAATATAGGGCTTACTTGCTCAATATACTGTAAATTTTCTGAAGTAGATGCATTTGGTACATGATCATCCTTACTCAGATTTCTAATATCCTCGTGAATATGAATCTCATCACTTAAGTTTTCTTTATGTTGTTCAAAATCACCTTCACCTAATTCCTCAGGACTCTCACTAGAGGAGCCTACTCTTTTAATAAATTTATTTGTTGCTCCTTTTTGGGATTCTATCAACTGTGCTACTTGTTTTCTTTCTTTTGTTTTTTTTTTCCTTTTTCCACTTCCAGACAAATGCTTTTTAGGCAACATAATATAAACTAATTATAACACAACTGGATTAGAAAAAGAACAAAAGCATCCGTATGGAACTGGAAGAAGTATGCAGGCACAACCAAACTCCAACAGCTTCACAATATATCACAAAGATATATAAATGGTATTATATCTGTGATACAGGAAAAAAAATAAATAGCAAAATTTAATATCTAATATTAAAAATAAAAAACAAAGAGTAAAAATATATTAAAAAATCAGAAACTTTACCTTTAAATTATACTCAGAACTCAGAAGACAAAATCGTAAAATTTTTTGCTGCTAATTTTTGAGTTGGAGTACTTTAGATACATATATTGATGAAAATAAAGAAATTAGAAGGTAAAAGTGCACTTAAATATTTCAAGATTATTTATAAGCATGAGGACCACAAAATTACCTTTACTTGAAAAAAAATGTTATAACGTTAAAGTCATTTAATGACTTTAACGTTATAATGACTTTAACGTTTTATAACATTAAAGTCATTAAATGACTTTAACGTTATAAGCCGAGTAACGTTACAAGCAGAGTTAAAACATCAGTGTTTTAAAGCAGAGTAATGTTTTGTAACCCAAAAAAAAGTAGAGTTAAGCTTGTTTGGTAACAACAACTTAGAGAGGGGGCTGCTGAAGCCGGCACTGCTAATGAGTTGAATTCACAGATGCATATTATATATTAAACTAAAATAAAAGAAATTGTTGAAATTAAATGAAAGAACATTTAGTAAAATAACTAATAACAGCCGGTGCACAATGTTCACCGCTTTGTGAAGATTAAGAGAAAGATATTAATTATACGCAAACCTTTTATTTACATTTTACAAAGAGACTATTTCCGTGATTTGAATCTGTAGTTTTTTTTTGTCACAAATAAGAGACCCTATCAGTTGCTCTAAGATTCATCCCTCTATTTAATAAAATAACAAAATATGAATAATAGAAACAAAATCAAACTAATTTTAACTTGATTCATTTCACTTATTTGACCTTATTCAAATTTTAAATTGCAAAAGAAAAGAAAATTACCATGACTTTGGTTATTAAAAATTTTGTTTTTAGCGTGAATTTATGGGAGCAATAAGCCAAGTCAGCGGAGAGTCGAGACGGATCTGAAAATAACTGTTCCAAACACCCCAACCCAATTATGAAATACCCGCGCAAGAAACATTAACCTTTTCCCTGTTTGTTACCCTAATTCGCGGGAACATTAACAGTCAACAGTCTCACGAAAACTCACCCACACCCTAACCCACCACCATCTCTACCCATCTTCTTCAATCTCCTCCATCTCTCTCTCTGTACATTGCAGCCATTTCCTATGGCCGATTCCACGACTACTTCTCCAGCTAACCTATCGACTCCTCCTTTCTCACAGCTTAATGTACCTGCCACGATGCAACGGCCGTCGTTGGATCTACAACATATGTCCCCCTCCGACCACGTGAACCGTATGATCAACTCCAAGCATTACATTTCACCGTTGAGAACCATTTACTCCGATAGGTTCATACCCAGCAGATCCGGCTCAAATTTCGCGCTTTTCAACATCATTTCCTCGCCGTCTCCACCGTGTTCGTCGACGGCGACCCCTCCGACTTCTGATGGTGGGAAAGAGGACAGCTCCACCGCTTACGCCACCCTCCTCCGAACCGCGCTTTTTGGGCCGAATACTCCTGATAAAAGCGACTCGCCGGGGAGGAATATTTTCCGGTTCAAGACAGAAACGAGACAGTCAATGCACTCGCTCTCGCCGTTTGGTTTCGATGACGTGAGTCCCGGCGTTAGTTATAGTCCGGTGAAGGCTCCGAGGAAGGTCCCAAGGTCGCCATATAAGGTAGCTTGTTGATAATTTAAATGGAAAGATGTGATTTTCCAGATTTATTGGTAAAAGAGTTTGATTTTTGAGTGTATAATCCGTAAACTTTATGGGTTTTGTTGTTTATTAGGTATTGGATGCACCGGCATTGCAAGACGATTTTTATTTGAATTTGGTGGACTGGTCGTCGCATAATGTGTTGGCTGTGGGACTTGGGAATTGTGTGTATTTGTGGAATGCTTGCAGTAGCAAGGTGAGCTCATGAGTCTTCTGAAATATGGTAATTATTTGCTATAATGGGCTTAGTTATTGTGTCTGGTTAATGGGTTTTGGTTTCGTGAGTGAAATTCACATTTGCTGAGTGTAGGTGACAAAGTTGTGCGATCTGGGGATTGATGATAGTGTGTGTTCAGTTGGATGGGCTCAGCGGGGTACACATCTTGCGGTTGGAACTAGCAATGGGAAAGTCCAGGTTGGTGAAAAAAAAAGGTTTATGCAGTTGTTTGTCTCCTGACATACCTACTTGAAAACATAATAACAATATGGAATAGGGTTACATGCTTGCATTGAACTGCTATTTAATGAACACCCTAATGAGGTTGCATTGAACTGCTATTTAATGAACATTCTAATGAGTTTGATTTGTTTTAAGAAGGTACCAGAACAGCATGATTTAATTGTGACAAACATCTTGTGTATCATCTTGTTGAGGATAATTCATCCAGCCTTGAAGTGTTTTTGTGAACCTGCATGAAGTTGTACCTGTGCATGAACTCTAAGAGTTCCTTTATATTTAAATTTTTTGGGTAGCATTTACTAATAATATGCTGAAGCATATATTGCTGATTTTTTTTAAAATTGTTCCACAATATTCTAGTCCCTTGAATTAATATTTACGTGATGCGACCAACAGATATTTTGTAACGAGTTGGAAAGTGTGAAACTTGTAAAAATCATGCCTGTCACCTGGTTGACCTTCTTTACCATTTACGATGAAATACTGTAATATATACTGTCAGTTGTTAAGTTAAAGTTACAAATGGTTCTTCAAGTAGAAAACAACTTGCGTCATGTATTTCCAATGTCCTTGTTGAGAATCATCAAATGCTATCTTGTCAAAGATAATTATTTTTAGACCATCTTTCTTGCTACCAAATTTTTCGCCGTAATTTTTCAACCAGCTGTAAGTATAAATGATGTAGGACAAGTAGAAGTTATATCAAAACTAGTAGCTAGAACCCTCAAAACTAATAAAATCTGGCTGTTGGAATTTGAGATTTAGGTTTGGAATTTCAACCTAGGTTGTCAGAATTTTAGGTTTGGAATAGTTGAAATCTTAAGGTTTGATATGGCTGGAGCTTTAGGTTTGATATGGCTAGAATTTTAGGGTGTTGGATTGCTGGAAATTCAGGTTAAAAGTGTTGGAATTTTAGTGAGGTAAAAAAGTGATGGAGGGTAGTGAATTAGGAATCACTCTTAGAGTATAAAAATCACTCTTAAAAATGCATCACACCTTCTATATATTAAAATAGTATATATTGAAGGGCTAGGTACACACACACACATACGTGTTTATATATATATATAAATTTTTGGAACCCTTATTCTAGTAGTAAAGATATCTTTAAATAAAATATCCAAAATAAAATTGAATTGTAAACTAATAACAATTCCTTATCCTTAAATAAGTTTAAGTTCTAAAAAATATAGGATAATATATCTAACTTATTACTTCCTATCTAATAAGGGAACTTAGTATAAGTAAATTTTAGCCTTTGTTGTCACTTGAATTCCCACTCTCCATCCCACTAAATTAAAGTTTGTGGTTGAGTAATTTGCCCTCGTTTTTTTCTTTTATAAACTCCAGGATCTTTTGTATCAATCATCTCTGGCTTATTTGAAGTCATCTTCGACATAGAATGTAACAAATACTAATCATACAAGTTTTAATTCAACTTTTGAAATTCATATTCTAAAATTCAAGTGTTTTTAGAACTTGATCCTTTTTTCACTTGATAAGAAATCATCGATATCCTTAGCTCTTGTGGCTACAATTTATTCATCAAGAAAATTCACTATCTCCTCTTTAAAATGAGAAATGGCAATAACTTTCACAGTTGCAATAGGAGATTGTGTACTATTATGTCTATGATAAATAGTTAAGTTCGCAACATTAAAGATATGATTAATTCTCATATTACTTGTAGGGAATGAATTTCAATGTTGACTAGCCTCTCCAAAAATTGTCGAACATGCTTTGTTATAGGAGTTGTAACATGCAAGTTAGTTTTTGGAGGACCTTGTGAACGAGGGTTATTGATGCCCAATTCTTTTGCAATTTTCAAAAGTACTTCTCACTCTAGGTCGCTAAATAGTCTTCTATATGTCCTATTATGTGTTACCATTGTAAACCAAAGCTATGATACCAAATTGATGTAGGATGAGTAGAAGATATATCAAACTAGTAGCTAGAACTTACAAAATTTGGCTGTTGGAATTTGAATTTTAGGTTTTGAATTTCAAGTTAGGTTGATATGGCTAGAATATTAGAGTTTTGAATTGCAGGAAATTCAGGTTAGAAGTGCTGGAGTTTTAATGAGTTAAACAAGTAATAGAAGGTAGGGGACTAGGAATGGCTCCTAGAGTCTAAGAATAACTCTTGAAAGAAATCATCAGGCCTTCTAATTGAAAATTGAAGTTTATAGAAAAAGAGTTCAAGATATCATTATTGAATGGCTGTGTATTTATATATATATATATATATATATATATATAAGTCCTTGGACCCTTACTCTATTGGTAAAAGGATTCCTAACAAAAATATTCAAAATAAAATTGAATTGTACTCTAATAAGAATTATTTCTTCTTAAATAAGTTTTAAGTCTTAAACAACAAATATAATATGTCTAACTTATTACTTCCTATATAATAAGAAAACCTAACATAAAGTAAGTTTCAGCAGTTTTTGTCTTTGCTTTCACCTTAACTCTCACTCTTTATCCTACCAAATTAAAGCTTGTATTGAGTGAGTTGCTCTCTTTTACTTCTTTTATAAACTCGAAGCTCTTTTTGCTTAAATAAAACACAGTTCTCTCAAACCAACAATCTTATTTTATGGAAGTATATTGATTATTGAGTGATTTTCCAAAAAGCTTCTGGAGCAGCTCTTTTGCTGCACTGTGGAAGGTTAGAAACTTGAATTCTCTAAAATCTAAATTGGTTAGTTCTTGGGTTATTTCTAATATTAACAAAATGATGAGTGGAAATTGGTAGCTTGCTACGTTTCTATTTTCTTGAAGGCACCTATTGTTACTTTATTCCTGCCAATTTCTTCATTTGTAGATTTGGGATGCATCTCGTTGCAAGAGGGTAAGAACCATGGAGGGCCACAGATTCCGTGTTGGGGCCTTAGCCTGGAGTTCAGGTCTTTTGTCTTCTGGTAGTCGGGACAAGAGTATTCTCCAACGAGATATACGTGCTCAGGAAGACTTTGTTAGCAAACTCTCTGGACACAAGTCAGAGGTAAGACTCTTCTCTTCTTATTTTCTGTTCATTAATAGTTGTTCTTCATTTCTAGTTTTTATTTTCCTTGAGGTCATTCCCCTCAGCCTACTAATAATTCTTGTTGTCATACAGGTTTGTGGACTCAAGTGGTCTTATGACAATCGAGAGCTGGCATCAGGTGGAAATGATAATAAGGTGAGTGATGGATATCTCCGGTGTGCATAAGTAAATTCTCTAGCTAGCAGTTTTCCTGCAGTCATGGATTTCCTTTTCAAAGGTTAACTTACTGTTATCCACTGCAGCTTTTTGTCTGGAATCAACAGTCAACTCAACCTGTACTAAAATACGGTGAACATACAGCAGCCGTGAAAGCGATTGCTTGGTCTCCTCATCTTCATGGACTTCTAGCATCTGGAGGTGGAACTGCAGATCGTTGTATAAGGTTCTGGAATACAACCACTAACTCACACCTCAGCTGTATGGATACTGGTAGTCAGGTAACGCACGAACTGCTAGCAAAGCATTTGATGGTTTTTCCTCTATTGCTTTTGGAAATAAAGTCTTACTGAAAGACGGGAATAAGGAAATTTCTGCAGAAAGGTCTTAAAAGTTTACAAA
Source organism: Erythroxylum subrotundum (assembly GCA_027563845.1). Lineage (NCBI taxonomy): Eukaryota > Viridiplantae > Streptophyta > Magnoliopsida > Malpighiales > Erythroxylaceae > Erythroxylum > Erythroxylum subrotundum. Next base: position 24,876,944 of record JAOQMQ010000195.1, on the reverse strand, counting down.
AGAATTGAACAAGCTCACAAAGAAAAACTATGATAATTTACTACTACATGTTTGTAATACACTGTACCATGAACAGATGAATTTTAACCACAAAATCAATGTGTACACGCGCATTCACGTTTTCTTTTTGGGTATGTGTATCAATATATGAGAAATAGTGGGTCTGACTGCATATATGTGTTCATGACTATATATGGTATTCATTCTCTTTACTCGGGACCATCGGAGCTATTATCTCTTCTCGAATCATTTGTTACAAGATGTGTAACCCCTCTACTAACCTAATAAATCTTCAAAAACTGTGCAGATTTTTGTACACGCATATATATTCATCTGTATTTACTATGAATATTGTGTTGAAATAGTCGGACCTGTTGATGAAACTTATCAAGGAAAAAGATAAAGCAACAGGCTTGTAAAAGGATACATGGCATATATATGAACTATTAAGAATTTTAACCTTTTGGCATTTATCATCTCTCTTTCAATGGCTCAAATACTCAAGGCTCAAGTCATACTACTTGTACCCATGACAGGTATGCAATCTTGTGTGGTCTAAGAATGTAAATGAACTAGTCAGCACGCATGGGTACTCTCAAAACCAAATAATTGTATGGAGATACCCCACAATGTCAAAGGTTCGGCGTCTATCTCTCAGTTTAAGCACTATCTATGTTGTTTAATTTTTGCGCTGACTTCTTTTTGTCAATGCAGTTGGCAACTCTTACTGGTCATACATACAGAGTCCTTTATCTTGCTATATCGCCTGACGGACAGGTTGTGTTTTATATGCATAAGTATAATATTTGCTTCCGTTTTGTGATGCATCAGCAATTATGCCATGTTTTGTGTTGATGCATCCTTTTTCTGACTGATGTGTGATTAACCACATAAACTTACGACAATTAAATTTTCTTTCCAGACTATTGTTACTGGAGCAGGAGATGAAACATTACGTTTTTGGAATGTGTTTCCTTCCCCTAAATCCCAGGTGAATACAACTTTTACCTAGTTTCCTTGTTCATTTTAATTGGCTATAACAGTGTCCCTAATTAAACAAACAATTTCATTTTCTTTTTGCAATAGGTTATTAAGAAATGTTTCTATACCACATTCTTTTTGGTATATTGTAAGCTCCAACCTCTTACCCCGATTTGCATTCTGATAAAAGTGGAGATTTACTCCCTACAATACCATATTGTTTTATTCCATTTAACGTAGGAGATGTCTGGACAGACATGATCCTGTGCAATCCCTCATATGCATATTAACCTTGTATTTTCCAACAGCAACTAACTCATATGTCATTATCAACACAGAACACCGAGAGCGAAATCGGAGCCTCCTCACTTGGAAGAACTACAATCCGGTGATTCCTACGAGTCCTGTAGAGTGGAGTTCGTCCAAATTGTAATATATCTAGTTTTAGCTCTGGCAGGATTCTAAAGCGAGGTTGGTGCAGCTACAGAAGGAGCTCATCTGACATGCTTTTCCGAGCCAACAAGCCTTTCGTTAGAGAACATTTCAGAAATCCTGAAATGACAGTTGTGGTGGAAAATTCCTTCTGGAGTTGGTTCAAATTTGGATTTTGTTCCATTGCATGTGCCCTCTGATCTTGTAGATCAGTCATGTGTATCCTTTGACCTGTTAGTCCGTTGCAAAGTACTAGATGCAATTGTATGTAAATAAACCTTCTTAATTTGTAACACTGTATATACGTTGGATGAACCAGGGTTCCTTTTAAAGTTAATTTTTAGTCTTTGTATCGTTTGATAGCCTTCCAGAAACAGTATAAACAATTTGTGTGATATTCCATCACATAGGAAACTATGAAAGTTAATTATCAAACTTGTAGGTGTAAAGACTGGAGGCGTATTGCTAGTTGAAGCATAACTAAATAGAATTACGTCAACTATTGAAATTTTAATTTGAGAGTCAAATAAGAAGAAATGAAACTTTGATTCCAAACTACATAATAAACTTATCATTCGCATAGGAGCACTGTCAAAATAATAAAAGAACTATAAATAATATCATAGCTAAGTTAGACAATGGCAATTCAAAGTTACAATTGATAGACCCCATCAATAAAAGGGGCATTTTCTGGCGTAAAATGGCCATAACTTACTTATGGTAATATTTACAACGGTATTACTAACAGAACACGTTCAATAAGAAACAATCTAAAATCTAAATCTAAAACAATTATGACACAGAAGACTAATAAGCTTGGGTGTTACTATTGTTGTTGTTGTTGCATGATTTGTGGAATGAAGCTGATGGGAGGAAAACAGCAGCTGCACTCCACCTGGCATGGCTCTGGCTCTGGCAACGCCACCGCCACCGTAGTTTCCTTCTTCGCGGTGGCATCGTTGAGAGGACCCCAACACTCCACCTTGTTGAATTCCGGAACGTTTGAATGGAAATAAACCCATACCAAAGCCTCCTGTAATTCAGGGTAGTTGTTCAACAAATTTTCATCCCCATGAACAAATGCTTTCAACACCTGACACATTAGAAGTTTAGTTGGTCACCGATGTTAAAATTAACAGGAATAAAATAAGAAAAGCATTAACATTATTCAGAAATCTTACAACAGGGAGTTCTTTGCAGAAAATGTAGTATCTGAGTCTAGAACAAATATCCAAGAGGAAATGACCTCCACTTATGTGGCAGTGCACATGGAGTGACATCTTTCCTTTCACTTTTTTCCACTCTGCCACCACCTCATCTCTGTACAATTTGTTGGCCCATCCCTGCAGCTGTAAACATACCCCAATTTCCATTACTATCAACCAATCTTTCTTACCATTTAATTAGCATGATTTGATATTCAAATTCTGCACAGATCATCAGATTTGTTTACAACTATTCTAGCAAAATCCACAAACCTATATCTTGAATGCCTTCTAAGCAACTACTTCAGCTTTTAATGTAATTCCCAAAGATTCCTCTGTTTTCTTTGTCGTGAAAGAACAAAAAACACAAAAATAGTTTTCTTGGAAAAGAATAAAAATGATTCAACGGTTACCTGTGAATTATTTATTGTCTGAGAGATGGCTAAAGTAAGCTTAGATGTAATATCACTATGAGTTAAAGTATAAGTCCTTGGCAGCTTTCCTGGATGTTTCTTCTCATCAACTCCTAAAAATAACACCTTCAGCTTTGAAGCCTCGAAGATGGATGGCCCAAATAACCTTGCCACCTGAATCAACACAAACCCACCTCACAACCAACTCCAAACAAAATAAAAACAACACCATACAAGAAAACAAAGCAGATCCACAAAGACCTCAAAAAAAGAAAAAACACTTACAGGACTAAAAGTTAGATTCTTGGTCTTGGGGTTTCTCCTAAACGGAAGAAGAGAAGTGCTCTGTCCAAAAACAGAGGGTCTTGGTTTTGAAGGAACAAAAACTGTTGTTACAGTCAAAGTGGCCATCTTTCCTTCACTTCTTCCCTCTGAGTAGTTCACCCCTGTAAAGCTCCAATTTTGCGGGCTTCTAGAAGTGAAAGCTCAAATTATTTCAACTTTTGAGAGAGGGTCTTCAAAGAATGAGACTTAAGTCGCGTACTGTAACAACTCTTTTATTTGCTTTGACACTTTGCTTTGCTTCTCTTCTTTTTCATGCTTACCTTCAAAGACTAACCAGAGTTCGAACAAAAAAACAAGCGGTTAGGCGCTGGAGTGGGGGAAATTAGATGCGTGTTGGAGATGTTAAACTTATTGAATTGCCACTGATAGCGGCTTTTCGATTGCTTGAAAGTACCAGACTTGTCAAAAGAAGCTACACACGTGTTTTCACATGCCAACTACACGTAGTCACCTTGTTTTATGACTTCTTCCAACACGTGGAATTACCCACAAATGCCAGGTGGTCCTTTTGAGCTTTTTGAATTTCAGCAAGTAAATTCAGAATTTTTATGTATATAGTAAGTTAAATAGATAATATATAAATATAATTTAAATAATATAATAGTATAATAATCCATAATTAGCTTTAGAAGTGGTCGAGTTAGTGGAGTTGAGGGACATTGGACTAAAATGAATTGTATTCGATTCCTCTATTTACACTTTTTTGATCGAGCCTGTCATACAAAATTTATCTAGTATAAAGTACCCAATTGATATAATTTACAGACCATTATATTAATCCAAAAATTTACCCGATGTATATTCAAAAGGTAACAACCGAAAGCTCCTCCCGGGGGGAAAGAAAAAAAAAGAGGTTCGTTTCTTAACATTTTCGTATTAGTTAGGCATTTCAATTTTCAACAAAATAGGAAAGGTTAGACATTGCATGCAAAGCACGGAGCGTGAGAAGGGACCACCTGTTAAGAACGTGTCATTGTTAAATAACGTGGATGAAGTAACATGTCATTGGTGCAGCTGTTTGTCTTCTACTTCTCATAGAAATTCATTGGTCTCTTAAGAATTTTAGATGATTATCTTCAATTTAAGCTTCGAATCTTGCTCGGGAGGAAGAAACTAGAAAATATCTTATACTTTTCTTATAAGAAATTAAGATACGAGTATTTGGTTTGCAAATGATTACTCACCAGAATTTTAACAATTGAATTATAGACTCTTGTCAATTAGGAAATTGCATTCTTTTTTTTTTTTTTTGAAGGTAGGAAATTGCATTTATATCTCGCACATAAAATAAAATCAAAAGAAGTTCAGTACTACACAATCTTACCTTTAATTAATAAAAAGGCTATTTTTGATAATATATAAATAACAATAACAACAACAACACTTAATAAAAATTTCAAATAAAATACGGAATAGAAGTTCAATAATACGTAACTTTATCTTTAATTAATAAAAATACTGCTTTCAATAGTATATACCATTCTTAAAATTATCTTCTTTTGATTATTCTATTGAAGGAATTAAATATGATGTTGAAATCAACTAATAAAGCTCAGTTGAAACGTGATAAAAGTGATGATCTTCTTCTTAGCGTGTGAACCATAATTATTATGTTAGTTTCATATTTATGATATTTATTTAAGTAAAGATATTTTTATTACATACTTATTTATTTATTAAAATTTTTAGTTATATTATAATTACAAAATTCATGCTATACTGAACATGAGTTATAATTTAAAAATATAACTCTAAGATTAATGAGTTATATTTTTTATAAAGAAAATTAATTTGAAAATTTTATAAACTAAGAATTAGATAAAAGTATGAAAATGGTTAGAAAAAATTTCACAAAGTTAATTAGTCATAAAATTTATATGAAATATCACTTGTGTTATTATAAAAATAATAATTAAAATAATTGTGCAACTAATCTTTAAATTAATATTTCTAAAATATTTAAATAATTTTGATACCATTCAAGAGTCGGTTAATCATAGGTGAATTAGTCGCTAACTATATATCATGAGATGTACAGGATTAATAGAGTGATTAATATAATTAATACTTTTAAAGTAATTAAGAAAAATATTGTCATACTATTTATGACCTACCTAATATGAGGTTAATCAATAATCATGTAACACGAAACATATAGAGTTAGAGTAGAGTAATCAATACTAAAGTGATTAAAAAATATTACGGAACTAGCTAGACCTACTTAATTAAAGATAGATCAATTGATAATCATCAATATATATAACTAAACATAGTTGTAGAATTATTACCCTAAAGATATAGATATTTTATGTGGTTCGGTTGATTCTTAAATGAGACACGTAGAACCATTCTATTAGTTTTTCCGTCTAAAAACAATCTGACAGATTTGACATGTTTCGTACTTTTGAAAGATGAAACATGTCGCGTATCGCTTGCTTCTACCTAATTGGTTAAAACAAAATCTAACGAAAATCCTTTTTTAATAATATTAAATTATAAGGACTTTTCAAGGAAAAAAATCAAATCACCGGTCTTTATCTCTGTTTTTCAAAATACTAAATTGTAAGATAATTTGTATAAATGAATTAAACTGTAAAAGATATGTGAATCTCTTATCTTGTTATTGATATTCATATAATTTGAAATTTGAAAATATTCTAAAAAAACTAATTTTGAAGGCATACATGTTTAGCTTTTCGTTTATATTAAAGTAATACTAACTTATATTAAAAATATTAATTAATATTATTTTATTACAACAATAATGTGTTTATTTTATTTCATATAATTTTATCTCATCTGGTTCAGCCTGATTCTGTTGAGGCTGGATGTTGCTGCTTGGATCCATGAACCTGACTGACTTTAGCTGAGTAATATCTGCAAAACAATAAAGGTACGCCGGGGGTGGATTGCCGGCAAACCCCTCGACGCTCAATTTAGTCTTTTGGTGAAGGTTTTAGCCGCTAAGAACAGAGAAAAGCAAGGTATTAGTATCGTACCTATATCATGACAAAATAGTACCTTATATAAGGAATACCGACTAGGTTTAGGTTTTTACGTATGCGTGAGAGGTCACCGTCTACGAATGGGTCGTCGATGCATGGGCCTGGGATTGGGCTTAGCATGACCAACCCAACCATAAGCCCCCTACTCCTCGAGTCTGATCAAGGAGAAGGGTCGAAGGAGTACTTTGGGATTGTGCGGCTCATCTGTACGACGACTCGTGATAAGGCCGATCGATCGGAGATTAACGCCCTATGCGCAACAGTTCCTGCTATGACAGAGAACCGATCGGGGAGAACCGATCTGGCTTTTATGCCTAGCGCGCGATAGTTCGGGGTGGGATAGGACGATCAGTCGACTCGTGCTAGAGCTGGGCGATCGATCGACTCGGGCTTAGGACAGGGCGATCGATCGGCTGGCGCTATGCCAGGGCGATCGCTCGGACGTCGATATCTAGTCTCAATGCTAGGTCTAATTATTACTTGACGATACGTATCTTCTGGGAGTCGTTTAAAATTTGAAACAGTGCGTCCTTTTAACTGCCGCGCAGCTGTTATGCGCTGTCATACGCTGTCATGTGTGTCCTTTCGACTGTCGTGCCGCTTCGGGTCTTTAATAACCCTAATTTACTATAGCTCAGATTTTGCCACGTGTCTGAGCTCGGCTCGGATTTCCTCCACGCGTTCAACGTTGGTTGGAGCGTCCATTCAGTCGATCTTCTATATAAAATTAGGATCGACAGACTACAGATTTTCTTCACGCGTATTTTATTCTTCAGCTTCTGTTCTCCTTTCATTTTCATCTTTTTGCCTGCAGTCGCCGGAGTTTTCTTTCCACCGTCGCCCAAATTTCAAACTTCAATCACTAAACTAGGTACGTCCTTTTTCCTCTCTTCATCCTATAAATTTTCTTGTAACCATGTCGTCAACCAGTACTAGAGGTGAAGTTAGTCCTAGGAATGAAATCGCCGAGAGGGCACCGCTTGAAATAACGGTGGAAGCAATTGAAATATCGGAGGTAAGACCAAATGAAGGAATTGAACCGATCAGTTATCAAGAATAACATCCCTTCGTCATGGGGACCCAGGCTAGCCTTTGAGAGGGAATGGATCCATAGCAATCTGGGAGGCTACTTCACTGTTTCGGACAGCTTTTTCTCGACTGGGGGTATTAAGCTTCCATATGCCCCGATTATTGGCGATGTATGCGACGTCTACGCATTGAGGCCGAGCCAGATCCCTCCGAACGGCTGGAAGTTTATGAATGGTCTGGCCTTGCCATGCCATCAATTCTGGTGTCCCCCGTCGGTCGGTATCCTGCGCCATTTTTTGAGAATGAACTAGAGCTCAAGTGCCGGGGCCGGAGTTCCTCATCTCCAATATAGGGATGCACGCTATCATCCTACTGGAACCGCTTCAAAGGTCCAATCTTGGCGAACGAAGTATTTCTTTGTGAGGCCCCCAGGATCTGTCTTTGAATCTAGGCCGTGGAGGTATCCCCTGTCCGAGCGGTGGAACAACATCTCGAATCTGCTACTTACCAAGGAGGAATGGGAGGTGGTCGGCCGCATTAAGGCACTCGGTCGGTGTGACTTCGATCGCCTCATTTTGGGATATCACGGGGGGGCCTTGACCGATTCATTCTTAATCGACCCCCCGCCCCAAATTAGTGGGCTAGGAGAAGAAACTGCCCCTCCTGGTTGAATCCTCATAGTTTAATTTTTTGCTATCTTCGTAGGTATTGGTTTTGGTTTCTAACCTGTTTCTATTGTTGTGTAGCCATGGCAAAGCTCAAAGACTTCACCGGATCCTCCAGCTCCACTAGAGGCAAAGGCAAGGCAAAGACAAAGGGGCAAAGCAAGAAGGGAGAGGCCAGCGCGG
>JAOQMQ010000195.1:24792546-24807146 GCA_027563845.1 Erythroxylum subrotundum | reverse complement strand
GAAATTTTAGAAGTGCATTTTGAACCTTTGCAGATTTTTGGGCTGTTCAAAATACAGCCGTTATGCTGCCCGATTTTTGATAAAATCGGGTTATGGCAAAGTAAGAATTAGAATAGGTTTTGTTATAAATGAGATAAGAATTTGGTATATGGATGAAATTTTAGAGTATGTATGTATGTATAAGATGATTTGAGTTTTGCATGAGGAGGAATTTCCGAATAGGGAAATCATACTGATTTGATTGTATAAGGTTGATTAAAGATGAAAAAATAATAATAATAATAGGCCGGATTTCAAAATGGTTAGTCTTAGGGTTTTCGACGCAACACGCAAGTTTCGTTTGCTGTCGTTTTTTTCTTGGATGTCGGAAAGTTGCTTCACTTCGAATTTGCTTCGGCATTTTGTTTCCGCGCTTCGGACATTTGTATCCGTTCTTTACGCGAGTTGCTTTCGTTTTGTAAATTCGTTCCGTTCTGTCGAATCCGCGTTCGATTTGTTTGATTTAATTCCGCTTAGACTTTTGATTCGTTTTCGTTTCTTCCACTTCGTTCGTTTTGCAATCCATTTATTTCACTTTGTGATTTCCCTTCGTTCTCGCTTTCGTTCTCTGTTTTTCATTTCCGTTTTCCGGTTGGGGTCTGACTTCGAGATTGGGTCCCAACAGCTATACACTTGTCCCGTCTGGGCTTGTCTTCCGCATCGAGCTCAACTTCATGTATCTTTAGCGATCTAAGCAATTCATCAAGCTTCAGCACGCTTAAATCCTTGGCCTCTTGTACAGCAGTCACCTTTGGTCTCCACCTCTTTGGTAGACTCCTTAGGATCTTCCGAACGTGATCTTGGTTGTCTTACGTTCTTCCAAGAGCTTTCAATCCATTAATGATCGTTTGAAATCTTCCAAACATTTGATCGATGGACTCGTCATCCTTCATCTTGAACAGCTCGTACTGATGCACAAGAATGCTTATCTTGGATTCTTTCACTTGGTTCGTACCTTCATGTGCAATAGATAACGTGTCCCATGTCTCTTTTGCAGTATTGCATCCATGGACTTTATCGTATTCACTCCTGCTTAAGGCACAACTCAAGAAAAACTTCGCTTTAAAATTCAGTTGAAATCTCGCCTTTTGATCAGCCGTCCATCTGATTCGTGGAATGAGATTTCCTTCCTCACCTACTGGTGTGTATAGTTCGTTTTCAATTATGTCCCAAAGGTCAATGTGAGTAGACTCGATGAAAAACCGCATCCGGTCTTTCCAGTAATGGTAGTCTTCTCCGTTGAACGCCGGAGGTCTAATGACTGGGGCACCTTCCGCAATGTATGTATGTGATTCTGCCATTATCTTTAATTCACACTTTGTTAAAGTGATTCTTGAACACCAAGCTCTGATACCAATTGAAGTGAATCACACGTTAATACAATATGTAATAATGAAGTATAGATGCACAAGTAGGGGGGGTTGAATTGTGGTAAACTTTTCGTTAACCCCTTTTTAAAAATTCTTTCACTTAAAACAAAACTTGTTCGTTTCACAAGAACTACTGTAAATCACGTTTGTAAAAGATTTTCTGAAACTTACGTAAAACAGTAATATCAAAAATCACGATTAAGAGAGAGAGAGAGTTGAGAGATTCGACACAGTAATTTTTATACTGGTTCACCCCAAATCGTGGGTTACGTCCAGTCCTCAGATGACTTTATAAGATTTTACTATCTCTCAAAACTTTACAAGTATTCTTTTTCTTTGAGCCTCTTCAGGTCTCTTTACAGTCAGTATTCTTTCACACTTAGTCTCTTCAGGCTATCTATACCACTTTCAAACTGGTCCAATTATTTGGTCCAACTACGTTCTCCTCACAGAATATTCTGAATTTCTCATTCTCAAACTCACCACAATGATCACTTCTAATACTAGCTATAGAAAATCCTTTTTCATTCTGTAACTTTTTGGAAAGCACTTTAAAACACTTAAAAGACTCTTCCTTATATGATAAGAATAATATCCAAAAAAATCTAGTGAAGTCATCAACAACTACGAGACCATATTTCTTTCCGCCAAGACTCAATGTCCTAATTGGACCAAATAAATCCATAAGTAACAACTCTAGAGGTCTAGATGAAGTTACAATATTTTTAGAAGAAAAAGTTGTTTTAACCTGTTTTCCTTTATGACAACTTTCACAAAAGAAATCCTTGTTAAAACTTATTTTTGGTAATCCTCTTACCAAATCATGTTTAATCAACTTGGAAATATGTTTAAAACTAACATGACCTAGCTTTTTATGCCAAATCAGTTTTTCCTCATCTGTTGATATAAAACAAGAAATATTTTGACTTTGCAAATCTTCTAAATTGATTTTATAAAGATTGTTTCGTCTTTTGGCAGAAAAGAATATGGAACCATCCTTGTTTTTGACTACACAAGAATTTTGATTAAAGGATACTTCAAAACCAGAATCACATAATTGACTGACACTAATCAAATTATGTTTTAAACCATCAACTAGCAGAACATTATCAATAGATGCAAAAGAATCTTTACCGATTTTACCAATTCCAATTATTTTGCTCTGCTGGTTGTCTCCAAAAGTTACCGATCCTCCCTTCTTATCTTGAAGATCTAGGAACATAGACCTTTTTCCCATCATATGTCGCGAGCATCCACTGTCCAAATACCATTGGTGCTGGTTGCTTCTTCCAAGGAAGGATATCTCCAGGAGATATTATGTTTCTCTTAGGTACCCAGATTTTCTTGGGTCCTTTGGGGTTAGTCTTAACATAATTCATAGAATGATGATAATGCGGCTGATGAAATTTCTTCCTATAAGGAACAAATTTCTTTTTATGCTGAGTGTTGTTTTTAGCAAACCCTAATCCACTCTTATCATTAGGGTGTTTGTATTTTCCTATCATATCATTCATTTTTCTCGTACTCTCTGTAAATGTTGATAGATCATCTGAAAGACTATTGATCCTTTGTTTCAGCTGGTTGATCTCCTCAGATCTATCTACGACCACCTTTTTCTTCATCTCGTCTACTTATTTTTTCAAGCAGACGTTCTCTCTCTCTAACACTTGTGTGTTCTTCAAGTTTTTTACGAACTTTTTCTTTAACAACTTATACTACTTAAGTATTACATGAGAACCTTCTAATAATTCTGAGTATGCATCTTGTAATTCTCTAAAATTTGAGGTTACCTCCTCATCACTTTCTCTTTGGGCTATTAGGCAAATGTTAGCTTATACCGATGCCTCTGAATCAATATCTGATTCGGACGAATCCAAATCTTCCCATGTTGCCATCATGCTCTTCTTGTTTTCTCTATTCTTCTTTGGTTTTCTTTTCAGCAATGGACATTCAGACTTGTAGTGTCCAAGTTTATTGCATTCATAGCATCTGACAGACGTCTTCTCGTTCTTTCCTTCATCTTTGCTATTCTTCTTGAAAGAAAGCTCTTTGTTTCCTTTTGCTTCCTTCTTCCACATGCGTCTGATCTTTCTCGAGATAAAGGATAATTCATCATCTTCTTCGCTCGAATCTTGTTCAGATTCACTCGAGTCGTAATTCTTGACTTCTTCGATCTTTAATGCTTTCGACGATAAACTTCTCTTCTCTGAATCTTGTGATTCTTTATCTAGCCTTCAATGCTATAGATTTATCCGATTTGGTTTTATCTTCTGCATCGAGTTCCACTTCATGTATCTTCAAGGATACAAGCAATTCATCAAGCTTTAACATGCTCATGTCTTTGGCTTCTTGTATCACGGTGACTTTAGGTCTCCATTTTTTCGGTAGGCTTATGAGAATCTTTCGAATGTGATCTTAATTATCATAGACTCTCCCGAGAGCTTTGAGTCCATTGACGATAGTTTGAAATCGTCCAAACATCTGATTGATAGATTCTTCTTCCTTCATCTTGAACAACTCATACTAGTGTACAAGAATGCTTATCTTGGATTCCTTTACTTGGTTGGTGCCTTCGTGTGCGATGGATAGAGTATCCCACATCTCCTTCGCGGTGTCGCATCCGTAAACTTTATCGTACTCACTTCTGCTTAGGGCACAACTTAGAAAGAACTTGGCTTTTGAATTCAGCTGGAATCTTGCTTTTTGATCTGCTGACCATCTGATTCGTGGAATAGCATTTCCTTCATCATCCACCGGTGTATACGGTCCATTCTCTATAATCTACCAAAGATCAATATGAGCAGATTCAATGAAAAGTCGCATCCTATCTTTCCAGTAATGGTAATCTTCACCATTGAATGCAGGAGGTCTAGTGACGGAGGCGCCTTCAGCTATATAAACGTGTGATTCTGCCATGGATCTTTATCCACACTTTGTAACGGTGCTTCTTGGACACCGAGCTTTGATACCAATTGAAGTAAATCACGCGTTAGTATAGACTTTATGTTCAAGATACAAAATGCACAAGAAGGGGGGGTTGAATTGTGTATCCTTTTTCTTGAATACAATCCCCTTTTTGAATTTCTTTAAAAACTTGCTTTTTCAAAACTATTAAGTAGAAATCACAATGTATTGCAATTAACTTCTAAGTACTTGTATAGAACAATAGAAATTAAAAGTCGAGAGTAAGAGAGTAGGAGTTGACACAGCAGTTTTATCCTAGTTCACCCCAAATCGTGGGCTACGTCCAGTCCTTAGAATCCTTTCTGAGATTTCACTATTCTTTTCAAAAGTACAAGTATTCTTTCGACAGAGCCCTCTCAGGTCTCTTATAGCAAGTATTGTTTCTCTCACTTAGCCTCTTTAGGCTCTCAACTTTTCTTCTCTCTTTAGAGAAAGGTATTGCGAGCTTTGTTACAGAAAATGATAGCTCTAGTGTTTCACACAATGAATACTTAAGATCACTAACTTTCAAAATCTCTAACTCTTTAGAATCTCTAACTTTTTGCTAGCTTTTTTAGTCTTCAACTCCGACTCGTATTTATAGCCTTCATCTTCAACTGCTTCTTGATAACCACTTCTTTCTTCTTGTTTCTTGATCTTTGAAGAAACAGTTATTCAGTTGAGTTCTGTAACTAACTCAAACTGATTAACCATCCGACGTAGTATCGGGTCTTCGTCTTCATATCGCTTTCGTCTTACTTTCGCTTCCGCTTTGTCATACTTTCGCTTCTGCTTTGTCTTACTTTTGTTTCCGCTTCGTCTTACTTTCGCTTCCTCTTCGTCTTACTTTTGCTTTCGCTTCGTCTTACTTTCTGCTTCCGCTTCGTCTTAGTTTTGCTTCCGCTTCGTCTTAGTTTCTACTTTCGCCTCACTTTTCTGCTTTGGCTTACTTTTGTGCTTCCGTCTCATTTTCCTTCGTCTTAGTTTCCTTCACATTATTTCTAATATTATTATTATTTGAAAGTCATCAAAATTATTAGACGTGAAGTCATTTTGACTTAACAATTTATCATAGGCTAATAATAATAAGATTGAGAAATGTTGAATGATATACTTGAATCATACCACCATCTGGCCATTGTCATATCCATATTATAAGTCGCATCTCTAGATTGTAAGGTATTATGGATTAAAGGTTGAGCTCTAAGAGTTGTTTGTTATGCAAAAATATTAGACACCTGTCTTCTTTTTTTCCTAATATTAAATACAACATTCCCTTCTTATTAGGTAGGAATACTATCACCTTCAACATTCTCACTATAATCTTGACCACTAATAAAAGAACTTCCATTACAAATGTGGTAAATCAATCTTTGTCTTCTATCCTTCTCATACTAATACTATTTAAGCAAAGTCTTCATTTACTATTTCATATCATGACTCACTTTTTTACAGGGCTTCACATCACCTTTTACCCCATTTAAATGTTTCTTTAATTTATTGATTCCTCCACCTTTCAAATGCTTGTTACAAAACAAACAAATGTTATAATTCTTCATTTAGGAACCAACCAGCATAAGCCCAAGCTGGATTATTGAATCTTCCTAAAGTGGTTGAATTATCAAGAGCACTTAAACTTCATTCTATTTATCTATAAAAACAAGTGATGACATGTGTCAAAATTAAATTAATAAATTCATATTCAAAAATATAATTTTTGCATATAATAATAATAGCATTACATAACTATAAAAATTCAATATTCAATTATAAGCATATTTAGATTCTACATAGACTCTATCTTACATGTTCTTTTCCACTATGTATTTAACTACCCATAAGATGAGATTAATATTTTTAATTTTATTTCCTAATGACAAGAATAAATAATATAAAAATGCAAACATTTAATTTTCTTAACTTAATTACATATATTAAATCTTATATTTAAATGAATAATCATTTGTTAAATACTTATATACAAACAATAATTAGTAAATTTTATGTTTCATATAAATTAACTAACAAATTAACAATTTGATAAATTAAATTGGATGTCATTTTTGTGATTAAATAACAGATAATATGACATGTTCTTAAATTATACACAATTCACAATACTTAAATATTCTTCCATAATTCATACACATTATTATTTTGATCTTATTTCTTCATAAATTCACAATGCCAAATTTTTTTGAAATTGAACTAATTCAACCAAACAATTTCAATTTTCAAACCCAAATTGCCTAATGCATATTTTATAAATCATTCACAAAACACACATGACATAACCAAATCACAATGCAATTGCAATTCAGAGTAGAAACAAGCAACTTAAAACATATAAAAAGAATAAAAAATCGCAATCAAGTTAGGGTAGGGTAAGGTTGGGTCGAATCAGGTCAATCTTAATCTAGCTATGGAAATCCTAGGTTTCATAATCTACCCAACTAGTAGCCAAGTAGCGACGATGGTCGACTTGAGAAGAGCAACAACAGTAGAATGAAAAGTGGAGACATTAACCCCCTAACATATACCCTAGAAGTATTATAGCATGTATAGGGTGTATTAAAAAGTGAACATAACGAATTAAGTACATCTAAGTATAGTAAGAGATATAATGGTACTTAATGTAAAAGACAAGGGTAAATGGATAATTTGTTCGCTTCAGCATGGACATACATACTTAGACGTGAAATATATATGGAAATTTTTTATATCTTGGCTTGGATTTATGAATGTGATGTGCGGGGAATTGATAAAAGAAGTATTCCATAAGTAAATGGGATGCTTTTGGTTAAATTGGATGTATTTTTGTGTTGCTCACGCATGATAAGACCGAAGTTAGTTGATTTGGGATGTGTACCTCGCTGAATGGATAGGTTCCACTTAATAGATTTCTGTAATTTGGACATATCTTGGCCTGTAGACCTCCAAATTGGACAATTTTAATTGGAGATTAAACTAGAGACATAAGTCTAAAACTTTTATGAAGGTAACGAAATCTGATTCTGCCTCTAAGAGTTTTGAATTCTATTTTGAAGTTGAGTTCTGGCTACTATCCTTATTTTTGAATAGCCTATAATTTTTCGGGTATAACTCCCAATATAATTAACCAAAATGCATGAAATTTATGCCATTAGAAACTTAAGACATAGGGAAATGAAATAAATTGATAAGATTATGTGCCAATGTGGGAATTAAAGGAAGAAGAAGGACCAATATGCAATTTTCCTAAAGTCAACTCAAGGACCAATAAGATTAAAGCATGTGTGTCCAATAGAATTGTAACATGATATGTGTTTAATTTTTGATATTTTTAATCATTTACACTTAGTGATTATTGACATAAAAATGCTTAAGATACTTTAATTTATTTATGATTTTAGTTACAATTTGAGAGCAAAGAAATTAAAGTGAGTAGGAAGCATTAAAGTTGGTTCATTTTCCGAAGATTTGTTATCTACTTGCTTTCATGGAGGAAAAAGAAAAAAAATAACAAAAAGCAAGAGAAATAGAAAATACATAAGCATGAGCACCGAAGACACAAGCAGGGATTTAAGAAGAGTTGCATTTTAATTGTCAACATCAATTAAATCTTCGGTGATTTAAGAGGAGAAAAATGAAATCAAGTGGAGGCAGCACGCTACAGCTGAAGGAACAACAACGTGGAGCACAAGGACAAGCAGTGTCGTTTTCGAAAGCAGCACGCTGGAGGAATAAATCAAGAAGGCAATTAAACGTAACGGATGCAATTAAAGTGGGACAGCAAATACAAGTAATAAATTAGCGCTAAAGAATAAAAAAGGGGAGCACGCAAATTAAATGGAGACCTAGGCGTGGTCGGCAACAACACCACGCAGACGCGACAATGAGCAGCTACAGTGAGACAAGAATAAAATCACACATAAGGCACAAGGAGACTAGCGTGACCGAAGGTGCGTGAAACAACAATGGGAGACTTGAAGCAGAGGCGCAGCAGGAGACAAGATGCAGGCGTGAAGGCTTCAACTCGGCTGGGCACAGTGGAGCTGGAGAGAGCTAAAGTCATTGAAGGCAGCTGTGTCAAGGAAGCTTGGGCGTGGACAGAAAAAAACCTCCCAACTTATTTGTCCCATCAAAGGAATAGTGTGGCATAGTGTAGCTTGCAACAGTAAACAGTAAAAATTTAGGGATTTTTTGTTAGGGATGAAGATGAGGGCTGAAATATTTTTTCGGAAAATACCTATAGAGGGTTAGGCATCCTGACGTCGGTTCAGAGGTAAAATCGACGTTGACGACTCGGGTTAAGTATTATTTTAATTATTTTGTTGTTTCTTTATCTCATTAGGAATTGATTGTGTTATCCTGTTTTAATTGATTTGGGTATTGTGTATGGATAATCAGATTTTCATTATTATTCGGTTATTTGTGTATGAATCCGTTAGGTAATTATTCCCGCCTCTCATGATTGTTAATCCTATAGAAACTAGAGACATAGAGGGAAAAATTTCTAGAATGCCTTGATACCCATTTTTGACGTTTTCTATATGAATATTAAAGAACAATTAGTGGCATGAATGGAGAGAGTGTCTGTCACAACCGTGACATTGTTTTTGTTTCCGATTTCTACCGCACCTTATCCAAACCTTTACGAAGAAATAAATGAAATAGGACTTACCATATGTGATTTGGGTGATTGAACATTGGAAATTAAGATTGAGCATAATGCATTCCCAAGAAAACTTACGTATACATAAAAATGATTTATATGCATATTTATCACTCATATGTGTATAGTATGATTATACAAGTGTGATTTTCACACCTTTCTAATGGTGATAAGTTATGACTTGCATATATGAACACATATATAGATTTTATAACTTGAAATGTATATCATATGGCTTGTCAATATATAAATTGTGAAATTGGCAAATGATTAAAGGAAATGTTACAGTCCCTACTCTATTGTCTTGGTGGTGGATAGATGGGCATGCCTATAGGGATACAGTGTAGCTGCTACAATTTGACACCAATGGTGTCTTCATTTTGAGACTATAATGTCTCCACAGTTTGATGCCTTTGAGTATCCACAGTTTGATGCCTTTGGTATCCACAATTTGATACTTTCGAGTATCCATAGTTTGATACTTTTGGGTATCCACAGTTTGATATCTTTGGATATCCACAGCGCTCGTTATCTACACCCATAGAAAATGTGCAGGCTTAACACAACTTAATAGTCATAAATAAGAAATACAGCATAACAACATGAATAACTGGTATTAATGAGCATTTATATTGGTTGTAATGATGAATTTTAATGATGTGTAATTATATTGATAATTTATATCAATGAGTGTTGAATATCAATGTTTGGCTTAAAATGTGCATTTTTGGTATATGGATAATATATTGAAGCATATTTGCATTATGTACTTTACTTAAGTATGACATCATTGTTTACATAAGCATTGAATATCAATGTTTGGTTCATGACTATGAATTTATGGTACGTGAGTTGTGATATTTCTAAATGTGTGTGCTTGACGGATGACTGTTGTGAGTGGCCATCCAAACTAAGTGCTTTTCCCACTAAGCTTTCAAGCTTAGCATGAGTGTTAATCTATATAAGTCTAAGTCATAGGAGTGAGGTACAGGGACCAAGGCTAATAAATAGAAGAAAAAATACTTTTGGAATATGTTTTTAATTACAGATGATTACATATGTAATGAAGAAAGGAAATTGTATGTTTTCTTTTAGATTACCATGTAAATGTAAAGATGTATTACTACTGTTAAATGACAATGTTAAGCATTGGGGAGTTTTGTAATGTGTATATGTATAGCATTGAATAGAATTGTATATTTTGAATGCGTGTATAAGAATTTGGTTGTTATGTGTACGGATGGTTGTAGGTTTCGTATAGTGGGTGTTACAAAACAGTTGGGAACCTGCGACGGTGGAAAGTGTAGGTTTGGGAAAGCAATCCAACCAGAGGTGTAGGAAGCTTATTGCAGCATGTAGCGTTGGAATTTGGCAGTGGAATGTGGCGCAATGGTAGTAGACAATGTGCGATGGCGCAATGAAAATGGGTCACTAGCGACAAAACTGAAAAAATTTTGGTGATTTAAAGAGTGAAGAATGAAGATTTGTGGAGAGGAGAGAAAGAGATAAAGTGAGTCTGTGAGTGAGTATCTGCAACTATAAGCTTTGGTGTTTATAATGTTAGTTTTTTTTTTTGCAATTTAGTCCGGTGGGTACTGACCAGTACAGTACGAAATTTGTATCCTTAATATATAATGAGCACTAGACGGTCTAAAACGCCGACTAAAAAATGGTACATAATTCATATCCTTGACACATAATGGGAGCTAAATTGGTAGACCATTGTTAGCATCAGCATCATATGATTCATACTCTTTTTATGTCTTCTGCAAATTTTATTCACTACTTTGTACCTTTTTTTAAGAAATTAAATAATATTAATAAAAGAAAGAGGAGAATTACAAGTCAGGGTGAGTCAAATTCACTAGTCAACCAAAAAAAATGAGATTGTTCAACACCAAAATAAGCTCACAAAACAGCAACATTCCAAGGAAAACATAAAGACTTTAGCAAAAACACATTCCCTTACCTGCTATGAATTTCTATTGATGTTCTAGAACCTATGTATGTTTCTTTATGTCCATATTTCCTTAATGCAATTGCAAAGGAAATTAGGCAGATAATAGAGTTAGGGTGGGAAATGGGCTTCAACCTGATGAACCACTACAGTATCTTTGTGAATTGGAATGTGCTTAGGGAACCCAGACAATTTTGTCTTATCCAAGACCAAATGTCTCTAGAGAAAGGACACTCAAAGAATAAATGGTCTATATTCTCATGTCTTGAGTTACACAAGTCGCAAATCTCAGTGGAATTTAGGAAAGAGCGCCTATCCATTGTACTGATCTTGATTATGGTAGTGAGCCATAGGATGAATGAGGAGCTAAGAAATAGCTCTTTATGCTAGACCACTTCACACCAATCCATTTTGACATTTCTCCGCAACAACCATTCTCAACAACTTTTTGCTATAAATAGACCTTACGGGTGGTTTCTCCAAATATATCTGTCAGATATCAATAAGTTAGGGGAGTAGTTGAGTTGTAAGTAGTGAATTTCTCTCGGGAATTCCAACCACTCATCCTCCCTAATAAAGACCTTAACCTTAACAGTAGAGGGAAGGTGGCTCAGTGATTGAATGATAGTCTGATTCCTGATTAATTGTTCCTTTCCTATCCAATCATCATACCAAAAACTAACCCTTACTCCATCCCCTACCTGACATGAAATTTCAGAAACCAATTCCTCCTTTATCTTCAACAGTTGTGGTAGAAACCAAGAGTGGGAGGTCTTTGGATTAACAGAACATATACTCTGACCTTTTAGGACATAAGTATGGAGTCATTTTAACCATAAGGTGTCATCTCCCTACGGGAATGACCAGAATTTCTTCATCAAAAGAGCTTTATTAGAAGATTTAATAGGAATAACTCCAAGGTGTCCCTCCAGTTTAGGTCTGCAAACATCAATCCACTTTACCTTGGCATATCCCCGATTAGGGACACCCCCTCCCTATAGAAAATTTTGCATTAAATTCTTAATAACTCCCCTTACAAGTACCATATTTGAGGACCAATAAGTATACATGGAGTTAAGCATAGAATTTACTAGTAGTAACCTTCCTCCAAAGGATAGGGCACGATTGGTCCAAGAGGACAATCTCTTTTGAATTCTTTCAATAAGAGGATAACATTCACTAAACCGAATCCGTCTAGAAGTGATTGGTAGGCCTAGGTAGCATAAGGGAGTTTGTTTTCTTTGAATTCCAGTTAAACAGAGACTCTTCCTTCCATGTATTCAGCACTTTTAAAGAGAACAAAATGGCTTTTATTGTAGTTAATTTTCAATCCAGAAATAGAGCTAAATTGATTCAAAGAATCTATAAGGAACTTGATAGAAACCTCATCAATCTTAGACAATAGAAAGAGATCATTTGCAAAGCATAAGTTCACCAAAAAGACTTACATCGGCTGTGATGTTTAAATTGTGAACCCCTGCCAGTATTGTGTTTCAAGAGAGAGGTTAGGGCCTCCATGCATAATATGAATATATAAGGAGACATGGGATCCCCTTGCCTAAGTCCCCTTTCTCCATGAATTTTTTTTGTACGAATTCCATTAAACAAAACAGCATAAGGAGTAGAAATACAAACATGAATCCATTTAATAAACACCCTGGGAAACCCATCACTTCAAGAAGCCCCAAGATAAAGTTCCATCCTACACTGTCAAAAGCCTTCTTAGCAGTTACTCGATGAAGAAAGCACTTTGATTATCACTAATCAAGGACCCCAACACAATTTTAAGCACAATTTTAAGCCTATTGGCGATAATCTTTGTAATCACTTTATATAAGAAATTAGAGCAAACAATAGGCCTGTATTCCTCCCAGGATGTTGGATTACTTAGCTTAGGGACTAAGCAGGGATAGGGTTTGCTGATTTCCTTTAACGAAATTCCTGAAGAGAAGAATTCTTTAACAGCTGCTTTCACCATCGATCCAATCTTAGGCTAAGCTTTCTCAAAAAAGAAGCCATTGAAACCATTCGGACCTGAAGCCTTTTTAGGATTCATTTGGAAGACAACCTTTTCTATCTTGTAGTCTTCAGTAGTTATAGTTAATAAAGCCTTCTCTTCATTGGATAATTTGTTATGAATAACAGAATCCAAAAGATGAGTTTGCACAATTGTATTTCGTGAGATATAGAAATCTTTGAAATACCTCTCAGCTTCTTTTAACAAATCCTCCTGTTTGCTAATCTTTCTGCCATCTGGCATGGTAATTTCCTTAATAGAGTTATTATTCTCCCAGACAATTACTGAGTAGAAGAAAATTTTGGAATTTTTATCACCTTCTTTGAGCCATTTAATCCTGGCCCTCTACTCCACAACACTAGCATGATTATTAAGGGCTTGCAAATAGTCTAACAGAGCATATTTCTCCCGAGATAAAAAGGAATAATCCCCAGGGTTATAGGAAAGAGTATGTTGAACTTGGGATAAATTGTCCCTGACTACTGAAATGGCTTGGAAAGTGCTCTCCCCTATCTGTTTCTTTAGTGAATTTATGCCCTCTCTAATTAGTTTAAGCTTCTGCACGCATTTGAATTGGAGAGTTCCATTAACACTTAATGTCACCCTTACCCTCAAGCAATCCTAAAACCCATCTACATCAACAATCATTTTGTTGAATCTAAAAGGATGGCAACGCTTCACCTTTAGGAACAAATCCTCCACAATCATTGATGTATGATCTGAAAAAATAGGGTCAAAGAAAGAGGCCTTACTTTCAGGGAATTGTTGTAGCCATGCCTGTTGACCACAACTCGGTCTAAATTTTTCCTAAGAGACCATTCATTAGCTTGCTTATTACTCCAAGAGAAGAAATGACCAGTCGTTTTAAAGTCTAAAACTCCTAACTGATCAACACAATCCTTAAAGCTAGTAGAGTAATTTCTTAAGGAAAAATGCCCTTTTGCTTCTGTTCGATAAAGTAAAATTAAAGTTACCTGAAATAAGCCAAGGGCTTACCACTCTTCTTTGAAAACTCAATAAGCTCTCCCAAAGAACCTTCCTCTGAAAACCGTGGTTGAAACCATACACTACTGAGGCAAAAACAGGCATATTTTGCTCAACAAAATACCACTTCATGTGCATGACCTTCATCTCCATTTCTAACACCTCAATGTCAACTATTGGAGGATCAAAACCAAAAATAATTCTACCATAAGCATAAGCTTGATGATTAGAGAGAAATCGCCACTTGTGACCTAACTTATTAAGAAACTTGAGATTCTCCAATATGACTTTTGTTTCCAAAATAGCAATGATCGCGACTTTGTCGTTTCGATCTAAATGATCGATCCTTTGGAAACCGTATCAAAAATAATTAATTCCAAAGATTGCAGTATAAGATGCAACCTCGGGTCGTCTCACTTAATCGGAACCTAATGAAATTGACCTAAGCTAGCCTATATGTCATAAAGTGCAAGCGAAGTTAGCAAGGAAAGGGGGTTTTGATTTTTGAAAATATAAACTACACTAAATTGCATTGCAAAAAGTATTTTTGGATTTTTGGAATAGAAAATGAAAATATTAAAACAAGTGATAAAATCCTCTTGAAAATGAGCTTTGGCTATCATAGTTCAAAACTAA
>JAOQMQ010000195.1:24776763-24788319 GCA_027563845.1 Erythroxylum subrotundum | reverse complement strand
TCACAACTCGTGGCGAATCCAAGCTACCATGGTGAAAGTCGGCAATGAAATGAAGAGATAAAAACTATATGAAGATTGTCCCCAGGGAACCCTGGGTGGTGAGGTGTCGGATGTCTCTGTCCCCCTAGTCTCCCTCTGCCCAATGATGTTGTCTGCGTGTGTTGTCTGTGAAGTTAATCCACCCCCGTAACCTAATTTGGCAAGGTTTACATAGGATGGATCGGGTCGGGTCAGTACAGTGAGTGAAGAGTTCGATTAGAGTCCGGATATCCGTCTGCACGTCGCGACAAGGTAATTAATGGATGTTGCGACATGCTGCTCTTACTCGCTCGCCGTGGCGGGTTAATTATTGGACGTCGCAACGTGCTGTTGCGTGTCGATGCGTCGCGACGTAGGAATTGGCATACGTCGCGACATGTCTTCCTCTGGATGCGCCGCGACGTCATAATTAAGTTTCGTCGCGGTTCACGCCGCGACGTGCCTTCTTCTTGATGTGCCGCGACGTCTATGGAGGAGATCACGTCCTGTTGACTTTCTGATCCTTTTGACTTTGTTTTTCTCCTGCAATATAAAATAGCAATTTGTAGTATCAATTGTCCTTAGAAAAATTATAATGCAATTAATGTCAATTTGCACAATTTTACTAACAAATTGCATAAAACATAAGCTCACCATAAGGGACTAATTTAGACACAAAATCATGAATTAAGAGTCAAAAAGTACATTAACAACCATGAAAGTGTAGCCAATTTATATGATAAACTTGGGCTCAATCAAGCAAAAATTGAAAATTTTCCTTTATCCAAAAAATCCTTTAGGACTGAAAGCTTTTTGGGGCAATTAAACCCCCTAACATTCCAAACTAAAATCATAAAGAAATGGCTTCGAAGCTTTGACCTTTGCTCTTAGTACCTTTCCTCTATTTGATACTAGTAAACTATTCTGCAGCCTCTTTCCTTCGATATTGCTCGATGTTGAAGGGGAGGAGGTTACCTCGAAATCATCACCTTTTTCCCCCTCAAGCGTAGTTGGCATGTTTTCTTTAGAATCTTCTTTAGTTATGCATACCTCTACTTGCTGCCTAATCTAGATTTCCACATCTGAATCTAGTAGTGTTGAAGCAACTTTGGACCCCTCGTGACTTGGTTTCAGCTCATCATTTCCAATCTTATCCACCTGATTTTGATCCCTTATGATTGGTTCCACTTGGGACATATTTTAACATAATTCCTGCTCATCTTTCCCATCCTTCTCATCTTGATCTATACCCATTAGTTCCATATAACTCCCTCTCTTGAAGATTTTTCCAGTAGGCATCCATCTTTTGCCTTGTACCTTCAAAGAAGGCTTCCAATGGTAATCCACTGTTACATTATCTTCATATAATGTTCTATTCAACCCTAACCTCATAATCAGAATTTGTTCAGTTAGATCCTTAGAGATGTCTATAGTAATACATGGTTGTGTATAACCTAATCTTTTCCTTTTCGTTGTATTTTTATCCTTACAAAGAGGTCGTCTCAAATAACTTACAATCATACTGAAGCCCTTAGTAGTCCAAATATTCCAATGGAACATTATACAAGTTAACCCACAGAGGAACTGACTTTAACTTTTCTATTTCAGGTTGGAACCCCGGTTGCCAACTTTGGAGAAACAGTGGAAGGTTCATCACATGCCAAGGTCCTTCTTCCAAGACTTTAAAGGCTTGAGCTTTGGAGGAGAAGGTAAATAACGCTAAATTTTTTTCAACTAACAGTACCTCTAACAAGCCTTTGTTCTTCCAACTAGTGTTTGCCTATTTTTGTAGCACCATAAATGGGGTCTTTTCTCGAACCCCATCAATGAAGCCTCCGATGATCGAGCTCCTTCCTGAAGGACTTCCAGATATGGTGCAACAATGACTTGACCTTACTTTTCGTTGGAGGGAAATAATGGAGTGTTGGATCTCCTTCCACTGCTATTACTTGTTTCCAGCTCTTCTTAAGATTCGAGGATGGGGGACCCTTTTTTGGTAGCTTATGGGAGGGTAATAAGGAAAACTCAAAATGAGAATCTACACAAAAGATAGGAGGTTCAGGTGCAGGCATAGCTGACAAACAAGGGAGAGGAATGCAGTGTAGAGACAAGGAGAAGATTTCAAAAGGTGGTTACCAAAAGAAGAAAAAACAGTCAAGGCAGACTGCTAGGAAAGACATAAATGCCCCTGGCAGCTAAAGAAGAGTTCAGAGAGAGAGCAAAGGATTTTTTGAAAAGAGAGGAAAACAACAGTAGTTGTTTACGAAGATGATAAAGCAAGTGGTTGTGCGTTGAAAGGAAGAGGAAGATGAAAGCAAAGAGCTAAGTAGTAGATTGAAAAGGTGTTGAGAGTTGGAATAGAAGCAAGGGATTGTGGCATGCAGGGAAAAGAGAAAAGAAAAGCTGGAGATCAGAAGGGCTGGACATATCCCATCTCTTGATAATGGTGAAAGGTGGGGAAGGAGCAGGAACAGAGCAAAGCCATGGATCAGAAGCAAAGCCATCCGAAGAGGAAAAGTGATCAAGTAGAGAGGAACAGTAAAGATGTGAGTGAGGGGTGCAACACGAGGACTTCCTAGGAGAGGTGCAACATGAGAATACTACTTTGTACGTTGCCAATACATGCTCTGGGCTTGAGAATAAACCCAAAATAGATCCCTTTTTCTTAACTTGTTTCGTTGCACAAGTGCTATAATAGAATATAATATAACCGCATTGTTTATTTATATGTTGATAAACGCACTTATTGAAAGCTCCCGAGTTTCTGAAACATAATCCACATTTTAAACCTTATAACCGTAATCTCCGGTTCTCTAGTGATTGATATTAGAACTATCCCCAAAAGCGATGGAGTGGTTATTGCATCCCAGGCCCGGTGGTTATCGCATCTGTACATGCCCTCATTGTGCTAATCCTGTTCAGAATCTTACCAAATCTAGAAAGGACCATGTTTTGAAAATTGAAAATACAAGCAAAGTGAAATTACAATATTTTCAAAAAATCCACGTCTCTGGGCTCTTCCGAACATCGAGCCATTGTCGCTTGGTTTGCTAGAAATCTCCAGCTCTTTTAGCTTTATAACAACATGGTTTCACATCCAATCAAAGTTTAGCCTGATACTTAATTTGTCTTGAAAATCCATTAAGGTCTCATTTGATTACTTTCATGTTAATTGGTCCAAAAAAACCAGTTGTCGTGCGCCTAATGTTGTCCACATTAAATAGTTATCATGACAATACCATGCTAGTTTGGTAAAATATTGGCAACGATTGGATATTGAAAACTCTATTTCCATGCCAAAAGAAATAATACATATAAATGTTTGTCAAGCCTACAATTAGTTTACTGTTGTTTGAATATTTAACTTTAGAAGTTATTTTTGTCCTACTTTTAAAGTTTGTTCACATATAAATAACATATTATGAAAAGATAATATCACTTATCAATTTAATATGAAACATAAGTTAGTCTTTAATATTTTGAAAAGTTCAAATTATTTGTTAAAATCTAATAGAAGACACTATTTTCAAGGGTGTAGACAAATATAAATAGAATTAATCTTAAGTCAGATTATTAATGTAAAACTAATACAATGTTGACTAATTAAAAAGTAAAATAACTTTATATATATATGTAGATAGAATAAAATATATAAACTTTCTTTATAGTTTAATAAATTTATAAAAACTCTTAAACTAGACAAAATGCTTTATAATTTTCAGTTTTCTAAAAAACCCTTTTGGTTAAAATAACATGTGACATGAATATCTCACTTATCAAATACTATTTAAACGATAATTTAATTTATCTCTTAAACTTGAACCTAATTAATCAAACATGTTTTAAATTAATAATTTATTATAATTATATTAAATTGTTAACTTAAGATAAGGTTAATTAGTTTGGGTGAGTTTTAAGAGTTAAAGTTAGTTTATCATATTAGTGATATTTGATTATTATTTTTTAATCAAAATATAAGTTAATAAAACTTTTCTATCGTATTAGTGACATTTGAATATGTTTCATCATTATTTTTTAATCAAAGTATAAGTTAATCAAACTTTTCTAAATTAAAAAGAATTTTTTCAAGAATTATTTAAAAATTTTAAAATGTAGGAAATATTATGTCTTTTACTTATATATATACATATATGATCAATAATTAATTCTTGGTTAAAATCATAAAACTATTCACGAGGCTCCTAGAACTACGACTATTTGGAATGGAACATCTCTATTTACGACTTAGTACTTGTCGAATACCCTTAGCCAGCCTATTCATTAAAAAACAAAACGTATTCAGTTATTATGCGTTAACTACATATACAGGAGGGAGAAACATATATTTTGTGTTAACGATCAAAAAAAGAAAAAATCGAAAATAAATAGGAGAAATGACAAAAAGTTAGAGAAAGTTCTTCGGTGTTACCGTCGGATCCTCCATTTCCTCTATCTCAGATTGATCCTCCTCTCAAGTTTGACCTTCTTCAATCAATGGCCTCGACACTTTCTTCTTCTGATGAATACTCGGAACAACAACAACAACAACAAGACCAGTCAGCCAAAGACACAGACAAAGAGTGCGTTCACAAGACCAAAACCATTCAGTTTCTGGGACGCACCACTCCCATCGTTCTCCAAAACGACAATGGTCCCTGTCCTCTTCTCGCCATCTGTAATTCTCTCTCCCTCTAGGGTTTCCCCCTTCTATTTTCTGTTTGCCTGCTGCGCGCAAAATCAAAATAAAGAAAACAAATGCCCAACTGATTCCTTTCCTTTTCTTTTTAGGTTAAAATGATGAATTAGTGAATGTTTTTGTGTTCCATTGTATTCCTCACTGAATTGACCCGAATTTGATATATTATGGCGGTTCTTAAACGGAATCAGGACTAGGATTAAATTCTTTTCATCATTTTTTGTGCGTTTGGATTAGGTAATGTTCTTCTGCTAAAGAACAACTTGAATTTGAGTCCCGACACCGCTGAAGTTTCTCAGGAGAAATTGCTGTCTTTGGTTGCCGAACGCTTGATTGATTCCAATGCTAATGTCAATGTAATGATTCACAGCTTTCTTCTTTTGGTTGCTTTGTGATGTTTCTGTTGGCTGTTACTGTAAATCGCTTTTAACTGCTCTCTTTTCTTCCTTTTGAAGGATAAAGATGCAGGGTATCTTGAGAATCAGCAACAGAATATTGCTGATGCAATCGATTTGCTTCCGCGACTTGCTACTGGAATTGATGTAAATATAAAGTTTAGGAGGTAGCATTCTCTTTACCTCTCTCTACACGAAATGTTGAAGCCCGATATTTAAATTGTTGCTTGTGGGTTTCACAGGATAGATGATTTTGAATTCACCCCAGAATGTGCGATATTTGATTTGCTTGACATTCCTTTATATCATGGTTGGATAGTTGATCCTCAGGTATGCTCATTCTTACCCACAAACAATGTTTGATTTTGTAGTGTAATTTTGTGCACATTATGATGCCTTTACTATTACCTGATATTTCTGTTATGCATCACCTTGTAAGCTCAAATAAAGTTTCTCAATGGGAGTCATTATTTTTGTTAAGCAGACACACTAAAAGAGTGCAGGTTGGATGGATTTATCTACCTTAATACTCCATATTACTTCTTTTATTTGAAGTTCTGGGGAAATCTCCCCCTTCCTGTGGTGTAGTATAACAATGCTTTTTAAAATGAAGCTCTTTCGTCCCTTTACTTATAAGAGTGAGTTCAAAGGGGGATCACTTCATATCTTTTAGAGTGCAAAATGTAAAATCTTCTTACTGTTATATGCTTCAATACCAGCCACCCTACTTGAGTATTGTTTATCCAAATTTGTGAAGGATTTTGCTATCCTTAGGTAGGCACCACTGGGGTTTTAGCAAAGGTATTCTTTCATAGTTGTTAAGATAATGGGATTTAGCTTATAGAGTTGTTTTTATTTGGATGGATAGTAGACTGATATCCCTAAGACATATTGCTAGGAGGTTATGTATTGGATAGCCTGATTAAACTATTGACTGATGTTGTTTCACATTGGTTCAAGCATAAGAAACATAGTTTTGGTACATATGTTATGTGCAAACACAGTTTTCTCATAATTGGTGGATTCCATTTTCTTTTTCAAATGAATTTGGTTCTATTTCTTTTTTTATTTTGTCTATTAGATGTTTGTCGCTTTGTGAATCTCAGTTGAGATTGAGTATTCTAATATGAAATCCATTTTTTAAAAATGAATGGGATTTGGAAACTTTGTTACTCTTTTCTTTTATGAAAAAAAAACATTGCATGATAAGAAATTAACATTCCATTGGAAGTTAATATATGAAGTATGGAGTCAGGTGGTTCATCTATTTATATGTACAACAATAACAATAATTCTGTAAAAATCCCGTTAAAACGCGGGGTCTGGGAAGATCTAATAATACGCAACCTTACTCCTAACTAGTAGAGAGGCCTTGTCCCTAATTAGTAGGGAGGCTTCATCTATATGTGACCACTTCTAAAACTAACCCTACCCCCTTAAGCGATTGCATGCAACTTCATTTTCTTCACATTGAGTATGAGAGGAAACAAAAGAGGAAACAAAGGTTTTGAAAGTCCGCCCTTCACATTTTATATTAGTGGCTAAATTGGCCCTGTTGGAAAGGTTTTTGTTACCCTCCATGACTGCATTGAAGAGCTCCATGCAATTATGCTCTAATGTTTTACATGTAAATCCCAACTATCTTCCCAGTTTGATCCCAAACAAGCAGGCCTTGCTTTTTGCAAGTTGACACCTCCTACTCTTTGCCTCACATATGCAAAATCCTGCCTCTAGATTCCCCTAGAACTTTCTATCATTGCTCCTGGATACACTCCAATTCTCCAAAATTTGGTAATTCTCAGTAAAGACGGAGAGCATCTCAGAATTTGTGTAAGCATATCTATTGCTTTTCTTATTTATTTATATTCAACTTGTGTTGCCTGATTGCAACTTTATTTCGGAACCTTGCAGTGGGTGCTAGTGATTCAATGCCATATCTGCAACTTCCTGATATGTTTGTTGGAAATGATGCAAAATCTGAGAGTTCTTGCTAGATGACTATTGCTTCTTTTATTGAACTGTTACAGGATTATGGCACTGCTTATGCCATTGGTTCAAAGTCCTATAATGCTCTTACTGCAGAACTTGTTGCCTTGGAAACACAGAAAATGGAAGGCAACCATAAGAATGACCTTGATGAAGAAAATAAGAATGACCTTGGGGAAGATTGTGTTGATTTTGCTGCAGCTACAACTGCTACCCTTGGTGTTCCATCCCCAAGTCTTTCTAAAACTAGATCTTTTGATGAATCTCCGTGTTCTGACCACTTGAAACTTAGAAAAGGGGACATAGAAGAAGAAGCAGAGCTTCTAAAGGCCATAAAAATGTCAGAGGCAGATTTGCCAACTTCAGTAGGTGAGTCACTTATGGCCCAAGTGAATGATGGGGTTGTTTCTGTTGATTTAGATGGGACTACATGTATGAAGATTTTTGAGCCTGCAGATTCACTTGATACATCAAAGGACATTGGGGTTGATACTAACCATAGTGCCTTGACCAATGATAACAATAAGTTGACATCTCCTGAAAATCTTCAAGCGGAAATTGCATGTTCCTCTATAGAAACTGATCAGAGTGTATCTCTTCCTAAGTCTACTAATAAAGATTCTGAAGGCGATATGTCTTGCAGTGATGTGGCTACCAAGGATAGTATTGAGAAGTTGGTTCGGATGGGGGGCGTGCAAAAAAATACTGAACCAGTTGATATGGATGTTGTACAGGGAGGTGAAAAATTCGCGAATCAATCCACTTCAACAACAAATGTTTATGTGCCAGCAGAATTTACAACTGCACATGATATGGAAATGTCAGGTATATCTGCATCCAATCCAGAGTCAGATTCATCTAGTGGCGCAATGCAGAACGCTGATTCAGCTGAAGCATTCACTTCAAGTGTTGATGGAAGTGAACCTATATATGAAGGAGAAGAGTGCATACTGGACTCTGGAGCTGCAGTCTATGAAGATCGAGAGCCTATGTATGAAGGTGAGGTGATCCTTGCTGAACAAGCTGATAAGACTGTGAGGCCTAATGATGAAATCACCCCACAGCAAGGTTAGTTTGCTTCATGTTAAAATGTGTAAACTTTCTTTTTTAAAATTGTTGATGTTTCATCTGTCATCACAAATGTTTTATGTACACATACCATAAAATCTTTGTTACATATTTTTTCAAGAGACTGTTTATTTTTTAAATATTCATCAGGGAAGCTGATAAGGAACTTCTTGAACAGCAATGCTAATCAGCTGACCTTTTATGGGTATGTTGATTCATTTGTCAGTATATAAAATTTAATTATTAATTATTACTGTTTTCCTCCAGTCTCATCTGAATTTGTGGAAGTCATATAACAGAATTGGTTATTTTGCAGCCTTTTCTGCTTACAAGATGGGCTTAAAGAACGTGAGCTCTGTGTGTTTTTTCGTAATAATCACTTCAGCACCATGTTTAAGGTTGGTTAACAAATTTGACATGCAACTGCTGTCACTATTGCTGAATGCCATTTGCCTACTTATCTGAACTATGGCGATCTTGGAAGAAGATATAAATTATTTCTTTCTTGGTCTACTAGCTCTGATGTATTCAGTTTCCTCTCTTGTGCAGTATGATGGTGAACTTTATCTCTTAGCTACAGACCAAGGGTTCATAAATCAGCCTGATCTAGTATGGGAGAAACTGAATGAGGTAACACCATTAAATAGGGGTTTAGACTTCATCACTGATTCCTGACTGAGAGATGGTATAACATAATACTGAGAGATTGGGAAGTGTTGACTTGTCCTAATTGTGGATTTATTTTGTTAAGAGCTGCAGAGGGCAGTGATCTTTTCCAGATTAAATTATTTATATCGTCTAAGACCTCTCACATTTGTTTTCTGGATTCCAAATAAATTAAGAGATAACCCTAAAAGTGAAAATTCAAAGTTGGGCCTGGAATGTTAGGTCAAGTTTCCCTTGGTAAAATTTCCGACAGTTTGGTCTTGATATTGACTGCCTGTGTTTTGCAGGTCAATGGAGATTCTTTATTCATGACTGGCAATTTTAAAGAATTCAAAATGGAAAGCCATGAAAGTGACAGATGGGATGAACAAAATGCCTTGGACAGCACTGCAGTATGCATATAATTTTGGTTTGAAAATGAGGAGATATGTAGCATTTACAAGTTTGATCATTGGTTTTTTCTTTTTTGTCAGGATTACATTTCCAGGATTAACACTGATCCACAAGATATGAAGTAATTACTCTTGACTTAAACCAGGGTCACTTCATTTTGCTGCAAAACATATTTGAATAAATGATGATCAGTGATCCTATAGCATCTTTGTATATTTTCCATTCCCTTTAATCCTATAATCTTTTACCCTTATTAGGGCTTAAGTTAATATTGTCAATTTATTGTTTTGTCAGTGCTGATCTGCAATTAGCAATAGCACTTCAGCAACAGGAGTTTGGGCAACAACACTTGCAGCGGAATAATCTGCAGCAACCATCTGTTAGTAGCAGTTCGAGACTAGTTACTGGTCCTCAGGTAGACAATTTATAGTGCTACAGTTGGATGCATGTAAATCATGCTTGTCTAATAAATGACGTGTTTATGCCACGAGGAAATTGTTTGTTGCAGTTTTTACATGCCAGCTCAGATTTTTACTTTTTGCAGTAACTACGTGTCTGTGCATGTGGTGCGTGCATGGATAATATGAATGTTTTGTTCGGGAACTTAAAAGTAATATGAATGTTTTGTTCGGGAACTTAAAAGTTTGCATGGTAGTTGACATAGCATAAATGGTCGAGGAGTAATGCCTTTTTGCTCAAGTAATTTACCATTTTGGAATTATGTGAGTAGATTCACTTCTCTCATTTTTTGATCTCAATGCCCATAATTATACTGAATTGTTCTGCAGGTGCCGAGAAGCAGTGTGAGAAACTCGTCTTCGACTGCTAGAACTGAAGCAAAAGCTAAAGATAGGTGTAATGTGATGTGACTTCTCTTCGGTGGCAATTGGCATTGTTTAATGTAAATGGTTTGTAGCTTGGGCCCAAATGTATGATGACATTAATAAGACACTCTGACCTTACATGTGACTAGATCGAATTTTTGGTCATTACAAAGGAAGTATATAATGCCTAGACCTTGTAAATCATCCGAGTTTACGCGTTCTTCTAATTCCCTTCCCAATCTTTACTCCTTTACTTACCTACTATTTCAATGAAAAATGGGCAAGGCAAAAGATCCCAGATTCATCTTGTAGATAATTGGACTCTCTCTCTCTCTCTCTCTCTCTCTGGGTATGTGATTTTGGTAGCCCCTAGTCCTTTGAAGTCCGTATAGTAATGGATTGTAATTTGGAGAATGGAGAATCACTTTCCTGGTCCCATTATCGTTCAGCATGTGCCATGCCATTTTCTCTTAAGGCGAATGCTGGAAAAGTGGTGGAGATAAGACGGGTTGAAGTTTTGGATTCTTTTGAAAATTCCCCTATCAGTTGTCATTATTAGGAATAGCAACCAGTCAAGTCGGCTTATGTTATAGGCTAAAAATTTTATTAGGCGTCCAGGTTTGAGTGCAATCAAGTTTTAGGGGGTCCAAAAATGGTGATAAAATGTTTCAAAACTTGATTGGGTTGTTAATTTTAAATATCTTCAGCACCCAAAATATATAATAAAAATACATAATAGAATTTAAGTTTCTAAATGCAAGTGACAAATGATTACTGGAGTTGGAGTTTTATTTATTGATTTGCATAAAATCACAAGTAAAGATTATCTTTATTTGTAAAAAAAATTACATTAAATAAATAGTAAATCGAAAAGTAAAGATTAAAAAAACAAACCAACACTAGAGTAAAAGGGACTAACCAATCATTATAATCAAGATTGCCAATAATTTGCATCATTTCATCTAGATATAAAAAAAAATCATTATATAAATTATGCTTAGTTATGCGACAATTTTATTAAATGAATATATGGCAATTAACAAATTATATACCTTTATCATTAGATATTACTTGAAGAAACTTTTAGTTGGATAAGTGGTCTACGTACTTATTAGAATTAAAAAAAGAAAGAAAATGTATGATAATTTGATAAATAATTGTTAAAATTATAAAAGTAAAAAAAATAATTTATCAAAAGTATGGACTTTATCTTAAACATTTTCAACACCTAACTAATTTCAGGGACACATTAGGACTTCCACAGTCTTAGGATGAAGTTAATTATGATGAGGACTCACTATCCTACCACTAATACTAAAAGTATACTCAAAAACAATAATAAATATTATAATAGTTAAGAGGTTTTGTGCAAGTGATTATTTAATCTAATATCAACTTCTATGTGGATTCCACTATAATAATATGTCAAACTGCTTTTCTATTTGAAGAATATAGAGTTTTCTATTATATAAATCTCTTTTCATACATGCACATTTGTATAGAAAAGCAG
>JAOQMQ010000195.1:24706148-24726602 GCA_027563845.1 Erythroxylum subrotundum | reverse complement strand
TAATGGGATAACCCTTCAAGGCAATATGATCATGTATTCATGTTTATGATTCAAGAGTTGGGTTCCGGAGACGGGATCCAACAATAAGTGGATGAAGTATAAGCCAATCTTATAGTAGAAAGAGATGAAGACTATACTGAAGATGGATTTTATGACAATGATGATACTTTGTCCGAATATAATAGCGATGAAGAATCGAATCATAATATAATTAATAATGATAATTTTCAAGATGTTGATCATGATGATTAAAGGTAATTTTTTTTGTTTTTATGGGATTTTTATTTATCTTTTTGGAAAACTAACAAGCTGCCATTTTAATTAATTTAGCAATTTTGTAAAATTAATGTATTTCATTATGCTTCATTTTGTAAAAGTAATGTATTTCATTATGCTTCATTTTGTAAAAGTTATGTATTCCATTATGCTTCAATTTGTAAAAGTTATGTATTTTATTAGGCATCCTTTTGTATTTCATTATGCTTCATTTTATAAAAGTAATCTAATTTATTATGCTTCTTTCTCGATTCATTATGCTTCATTTTGTAAAAGTTATATATTTTATTATGCTTCCTTTTATATTTCATTATGCTTCATTTTCTAAAAGTAATGTATTTTATTATACTTTAATTTGTAAAAACAATGTAGTTCATTATGTTTAATTCATTGAATCACTTCTTTTAACTATGTTCATAAGTTAAGATAATTGAATCACTTATTTTAACTATGTTGGTTTAAGCACTTCTTATTACTATGTTGATTGAAGCAATAATGCCTCCTTTGTAAGAAATGCACATCGCTAAATAATTAAATGCTTACTTCCTTATTAACTTTCACTCTATAAGCATGTATTAAAATTTTTAAAGAGTTGGTAACAATAGCACCAATATATGTAACAAATTCCTTATTGAAAGAAACTACAATCATATTAATGCTAATTTCTAAAATACAATTCAAATTTTCTTTATATTTGTTATATGTATTATTTATAGACATAGAAAAGTCAACATTTGTAAATTTCTGAACTTATACATTATTTCTTTTAACAAATAATGAATGGAACAAGTTATAAACGTTTTTAATGTGATTCAAATTGTGGGGCCAAAGATGAATCATCTTTGTTTTTCTTTTGAAAATTGAATAATATATTTCTATAGTAGGAAAAAATACAAAATAGTAATAACTTCGCGGCCTTGAAGCCTTTAAGGATCATTACAAAATATTAGTAAAAGAAGAAACAAGTAATAAGAGCAAAGAGCAACTTTCAGAAGAAAAAAATGCTTAAAGTTGCCATCGGTTCCAATCATCTTTGATAATGATTTATTAATGTGTTTGGCAAATGCTCTGAACTGATTCAACGAAAAATTTTACAAGTTCTTTATGTTGTTATTCTAATTAGTTTTATTTTATATTGGAAAATCATAGCAAAATAATTTAATAATATTTTATATTGGAAAACCATTGAGAAATCATTATAGATATTCAATATAATGGCACCTGCACGAAACAAGGGAAAGAAGGTGGCAACTAGAAAAGATATTCCTCCCCTACAACAACCAAATCAATCTAAACCTATACAATAACAACAAAAGACTTCATCCACCAATGAAGCTAGTCAACAACAACTTCTATCTACCTCAGTTAGTGTTGAGGGATCTTTAGGTTTGTGAATCTTTACCACCTATAATTACAGTTATCCTTCAATATATCTTTGTAGGTTTAATGCATTTTTTGTTATAATTCTTATTGGCATCAGAAAAAGAGCTAGAGGTATTATTAAAGGTTCTGAGTTGAAACACATGAATGTTGCAAAGAACAAGTTGTCCATTCATATTGACACTTTGCAAGGTCATCATGTTGACAAGATCCAATCAGCAAAATTGTCCAGTGAGTTAGGGGTCAATGTCAGGATTGAATTGTCTTGTCTTCAACGTGCAAAGCAGTTAAAGGAAGACAACTTGCTACAAAATGCTCTGGACAAAGTTTCAGTAATTTCTCAATTTATTTAATTATACGCATTTTTACTTATTTAAAGACTAATTTCACTTTTACTTGTTGTTCACAAATGAAGCTCAATATTGTCGATATCGAGACGCCTAAAGTGTCAAGCTATGTGAGTTCATTGTTGAAACAAATGGCCAAGGATCATCGTTAACGACTACATAAATACTACAAATATTTTCCTTCAGATAGGGAGGTAAGGAGACATGTTTTGTAACATCCCATTCCTATATTAAGAGTTAGAATCCAAAAATACGGTATGTGTGAGATCAAAGGGAGATTAAGAAAAATACAATTTTCATGCTCATGCATATTGTTAGCATACACGCACGTGAATATGAATTTTTGCACACATTAAAATGACTGTACATGTATCCATTGACAATTTCCGGGAATAATTGATATGTAAATGTGATTATAATAAGAATTGTGAATTATTTGTACCAAAAATTGATTTTTGAGAGTATAAGCATTGATTTAGAATTTTTAGGTGAAATGTGAAAATTTTCTAAAATTTAAGGGTATTTTTGGACTAGAAAAGATTGACAAGTGGCAGAACAATTGATGAATAGTATTAGAAATAAGAGTCGAATGACAATGGAAATTTTTGTATGTGACATTGGGATTTAATGACATATGTCATTGAAAATTAAGAGACCATTGGTATATAAATTAGGAGACAAATGGACTGATTATTAAGAATTATGTAGTAGCATAAGTGAAAGGCATTAGTATTTATTTTATGTGGTAAGTGTCATGACATGTGTCATGACACTTACCATGCCCTTTTAACCCACGTTTATTTACATCTATGGAAAGACCATCCTCATTTTTTCATGTCCTCCATTTTCACAAAATACTCTCATGCACGATGCTCTCATAACCTACCCATCAACATTGAGTTTTTGTATCATCCTTCACTTTGTCACTTCAACATTTTGTCATCTTCTTTATGTTGATAAAGATCTAGCCTCTTTCACCCTTAAATGTGATGATTGTGTGGCATACAAGAAGCTAGGATTACGTGATCTTCAAGGTTTGGAGCTAAAACAAGTAAGTGATTTATTAATGATCTTTATAGTTTATTTTATAAGCGTATTTATGTTGATAATTAGGGATAGATTGATGGGTTATCGGAGTTGAAAATATGATGAAACGTTGATGAATTTATAGACATGTTTTATGATCTGTTTTTTTGTTGTGTTTAATGATAGATTATGTACTGTTTATAAATGATTAATAGTGAAAATGGTGATTGAATAAGAACTGAAAGTTGATAAATGAAAAGATGTGTTTGTGACCTATTTTGTGTACATGATGAGTGATAATTTATGATTTGTTAAAGGGGCGTTTTTTAAATGGATTGGTTGTGAAAATGAGGTTTTAATGAGAATTGGAAGTTGATGAATATAGAGAGGAATATATGACCTATTTTGTGTTAATGGATGATAGTAGAAATGAGATTGAAGGAGTGATTCAAATATGCTCAGTTTCTAGTTAATGACCACATATAGATCATGAATTATTTATGGATGATAATGAGTTGAAACGAAGTTGAGAATGAGGGGTAAATGAAGTAGAAAAGCGTGATCTTTTTACAAGTTATGTTAGGTGCAAAATTTGGAAAGTTCAAAGATGATTGACTGGAAAATGTTCACTAAGTATGCTTCAGTCTTTTAGCCATAATTTTTTCTCTAGTTATCCAAATGAGATGATTCTTAATTTGTATTAAATTAGAGACATATGGATACATTTTTCATGCAGACATCAAATTTAAATTCTGTCTTTAAGAGTCTCAAAAATTGACATGAAATTGAGAACTGGGTGCGGTACATTGGTAGATGAATGTATAGGTTGTGTTCTGTTTTGAATGTATGAGAATGTGTTATATTTTGAGTGTTTATGATCAAGAAGCGAATATGAATTATGTATGGATGATGTAGAGTTGAAATTAGGTATATTTGAAGAAGTTATCCATTTGAGATGATGAATCAAATGAGTTGAGAGTTGAGAGTTGAGAGTTTAGTGAAATCTAATTGGTGTTTGAATTGTTATGAAGTGATATTGTGTGAATTTGGGAAGATTATGAGTGAAAGTGATGTTAGGATGGGTGTAGGATCCATTGGAGATGGTTTTTAGAAGGAGAATTGAGTAAAAGTTTGAAGAATACATGGCCAGGCCATGTATATTAACACTGACCGTGTATTTTTAATGCGAAAAGGCCATTAGACCCGTGGAGTACACGGTTTGCCCGTGTAGTCCCACACGATCCGTATGTTTTGACCCTTCAAATGGAAAAATCTCTTTTTAGAGTCTTCATGAAAGTTGTAAATCTAGATCTTTGAAACCTTCCTAAGACAACCTTAATTTGATATCTCTAGTGAAAGTGATGCCAATTGTCCCGAGACATGTACAATATGATTGAGGACAAAATCATGTTTGATTATTTTGACCATAACTTCATCATCCGACCTCCAAATGAAGTGACTCTTGATCTAATAGATTTCTGACACATGTTTCTACTTCTATAAAAAAAATTGGTAGTATTCTGAATTGATTTGAAAAAGATTGATTTAATGGAAGTAAGGGAATCTGTTGGAATAGTATGAACTTGTACAATTTCACTGAACATGCTTGGGTATTTTGGTTATATCTTCATCTGTACATCTCCAAATGAGATGAGTTTTTGATTTGGTATAAACTAGAGACATAGTGCTACTAGTTATCTGAAGCAGTCAAATTGTAATTCAGTCTCTAAGACTTTCAATTTCTGGATGGAAGTTGAGTATAGTGTACTATTTCAGTATAAGAACAGCCTGAAAATGTTTGAGGATAACTTTTGGATTTCTGAACCAAATTGAATGATTTTTGAGTCATTAGAAACTTAAGGAAATGGGGAACATTTTTCTAGAAGAAAGTGTTGCCAAATTACTCTATTGGCATTGTTTAATTGATCATGGAAAGTAGACCCGAAGGTTTGGAAATTTGGAGAAATTTATAAGGAGAAAGGAGAGTTTGGATAATGTGTAATATTGTAATGTTGGAATGACATTAATGAATGAAGTGTTGATATCAAAGTACCAAAGGTATGAGTTTATTTGGGAATAAAAATATTCACATAATTTAGGTTGTGATTCAAAGAAGAGGAGTAAAGTGTATTATATTATAGTGAATGAGAAATTGATAATAAGAGCAAATAATGCTAACAATGAAATGACAAGTAATTGAGTTATAAAATGAGAACTGGGATAAGATGTGAAACTTGATAATATAGTTGGTATTGTTATTGAGCATGCATTGTACATAGTCTATATACACATTTGTGCACATATAAATGCTTAAAATTGTGCAAAGTTATTAATGTTTATGTGCAATGTGTATATTGCATAATTTGGATGTGCAGGATAAATGTCCACATTCAAACGTTTCCAAAACTTGGAAGCAAATGTTAATCTGATGTATACTATGAGTAGACCTAGACGATCTTACTTTATTGCTTGTTTGTTTATATTATGTATTGAATGATTATGAATGTGATTTGATTGTTGAATTTTGGACAATGAAGGTCTGATGATTGTGATATATGAATGAGATATTGAAGTGTTACTTGTATATGAATATGATGAAATAAGTGCTTCTAAATGTGATCTCTGAATGCCGAACCAAGGTCTGATGAGAATGTATATGAGAATGTGTAAATGAGATCAAGTGACTGACTGAAAATATGTGATTGATGCATTTCATTACATGAATGCATGAAAGATAAAGGGAGTTGTGACTAGAGTAGCCACTGAAAAAGAGCTTAAAGCTTAGAATGTGAAAAAGATCCTAGAGCTCAGAAAGAGATTAAGAGCAAAAGGCTCACTATGTAAAACGAGCTCGGTATCTCCAACAGATACGGGATAGTTATTAATGAGCTCGGTATCCACAATGGATACGAGATAGTTATAGGCCCACAATAATAACAAATTGAAAGTGAGTCTCATAAGCATTACATATGCATTTGATGTGTATGATTTGAGCAGTTTGACTAATTTTCTGAATGTGAGATATGTTTCAAGTGAATGTGAAATATATATGCCTCAATATGATTATTAATGAATTGATGTGAATTATGTGAACTGTACATGTTATGTGATGAGTGAGCCATCGAGGATGATCACTCACTGAGTTCGCAAAACTCACCCAAAAATTGCAATATTTTTCAGGCTCAGAAGAGTTACCCCGTTGGCTAAATGGGAGTATAGCCACTGCATTCAAGTAAGAGGTAGAGGTCGGGATCAGTATACATCTGCATTTGTATTTTCTTGTTTTTGTATCAAATTGAGTCTTCCGTAATAATTGTAACATGTATATTTGATTATTATTTTTTGTAATAACCTTCCAAAGAGGAAAGGTTTGTAAATGAGAATGATCTTGAGTTTAATAATAATAATGTGATTTTGATGTTATGAAAGAAAAGAATGGGCCCGAAATTGATTATTGATTTCCGTACACGCGTGTGACATTTTTTGAAAAAAAAATTATTGGGTTTTCGAGAGTTTGATCGTTATAGCATGCCACCCTTACGGGGTATGTACTCGGGCATCACTCAAAATGTCGGGTACGTGTCTTGCGAGTGTGGAGTGCTACATGTTCCCTAGCGAGTGACTATAGAAAATTGGATCCAAATGTGTGATTATTGGTCTTTTGCCAATGTTAAGACTTTTCTTCTTTCTCTTCACATTTACTTCAATTAATCTTGTTTCACAATTTAATGACAGTATCTTTTATTTATTTAGGCAAAGTGTGAGAAAGCTAAGGTTAATAGGGAAGAAATGAAAACTCCTTATAACCAAGGCTCCAAATCATTTATGGTCGTACGAAATGAATTTGTAAGTTCTTTGTTTACAAGTTATAATTATATCAGTAAATACAATAGTATTTATTGTGCTTCAATCCTTTTTTTTTCTTCTTCAGAAAACATATTCAGAAGGAACAATATAGAGAATAGTGTGATAGGATCACACTCTACAAACTCACAAAGTACAAGGAAGGTGAAAGATGGACTTTTGAAGAAGCGCAGAATTGTTATGTAAGTATATACTTATTTATTTATTATTTAATTTTTATACTTATTTATTTATGTAGTACTAACTAATAATATTTTAAATTTTAGAATAAGATGCATCAGTTGTTGCAAAGATCATTGTCTGACAAAAATGAGTCAAACTTAGATGAGATTTGCAACAACATCCTTGGTACAAGATTAAGGTACATCAAAGGTATTGGGCATGGCCCTAAACCAATTGGTTCATCATCGTCAGGAACAACATATGTAACGACGCTTCAAGAGGATAATTGATCGCTTAAGGCCTAGTTATTATGTAATGAGCAAAAGTTAAATTGTACTAAATGAAAGTTGGCCAAGCTTGGAAAGATGGTCAAACAAATACTTGGCCCAAATTATGTAAGTTGTAGTGACGATGAGCACGAATCTTAGTTTGTATATAACTTTTTTTGTTAACATTTGTAAACAACATTTAATAACACTTTATTTTTATATAAGAATGCTTCTAATTTTTATTTATTTTTAATTTTATTTTCATTTAATTAATTATAAATGAAAAAAATTTCAATATTACAAACAATAAGATGGATTAAAATTTTTACCATTAAGTATAATTAAATGAAAAATTATTACTAGGATTGTTTGGTCAAAAATCAAAAACAAAAAATCGCCACCAAAATTTTTAAATTTTCTAGAAACATCGACAATAATTTTTAAAAATAAATAAAATTTTTTTAAAT
Organism: Erythroxylum subrotundum; assembly: GCA_027563845.1. Lineage (NCBI taxonomy): Eukaryota > Viridiplantae > Streptophyta > Magnoliopsida > Malpighiales > Erythroxylaceae > Erythroxylum > Erythroxylum subrotundum. Next base: position 24,718,811 of record JAOQMQ010000195.1, on the reverse strand, counting down.
TAAATAAAAATGTAGCTAAAAACATTTGGCTATGCTTCTAAAATCGTCGCCAAACCATTTTAGCTATGTTCTAGAAACCGTCATGAATAACTTTTAGCGACATTTTGAAAATAGTCACCAAATATCATTTGCGACGAAACATAGAACGTCGCATAATATTATTACCTACACATACAGTAATGCAACCAATAACTTTTAGCCACGAAAACAAAGCTTTCGTAAGTATCTTTGGTGTTGATTTATCTTTTATTAGCCAATCGCTTTTAGCGTCATACATGAGATCAAAGCGAGATATGATTTGTGACGATATTTGAAAAACTTCACCAATAATATTTTGCTATCGTCGTAACAAAATCATCACTAAAAAATATAGGTTATGAATTTTTGGCGTTTAACGACGAAAATTTTCCCTTTTATTGTTCGGAAGTATCTTTGGTGATGATTTATCTTTTATTAGCAAATCGCTTTTAGCGTCATACATGAGATCAGAGCGAGATATGATTTGAGAAGATATTTGGAAAACTTCACCAATAATATTTTGCTATCGTTGCAACAAAATCATCACTAAAAACTATAGGTGATGAATTTTTGGCATTTAACGACGAAAATTTTCCCTTTTATTGTGAGTTAAGTTGTTCTTAATGTAAATTCTAAAAGGTGGAGCTATCCCTCTTAAAAGCAATTTGTCATAATGGGCGCATTACGTAGGAAAATAAAATAAGGACTAAGATTTGGTCCATATAGTGTGTATATATATATATGTAATAATGTGGGGAAAGAGGATAAATTATTTGTAATCAATCCTTTAATCAATTTCTCAAATATCAATATTAGAGAAATTGAAAATATTAAATTCGTTCAAATTAAAACTTAAAGAGTTCAACATATATTCAATGTTGATGAATCTTTTTTTTTTAGATTAAGATGAATGTAATTTCTCTACAACTCAAACCTTTAGTCTTTTAATTTGAAAATTATTAAAAGGCTAATTCATTGCTTAACACAAGGATTCAAATACACTATTGCTCTTTAAAAGACAAACATAGAGGTGTTGCGAAAAGAAACAAGATATCAAGGATATTTTTTCTATAAGCAAAAGGGTCCAATTGAACCTTTAATGTTTTTACTATGATTTAATTTAAACCTTTTATAAATGTTAAATTTGAATTTCAACTTAATTTATCTATTAATTCTCCATTACAAAATATATATATGACGGTTTTTTATAGGCCCTTTGTTAAATTTGTATATTATGTGGCAATTAAAATTTAGAAAATAAAAAATAAACGCTTTTTTCTTCTCTCTCCTCTCCTCTCCTCTCACTCTCTCACTCTCCCTTTCTTATTGATACTTTGGCAGAGATCTAGTAAAATTGTCTAAAATGTCTTCTCCATATTGTATGCCTCGAGTTTTGACGTCTCGAGGACCGATATATGTTCTTTTTCAGCCTATTAATGCATATGATCATATATTCATGTAACCTTTACTTTAGTTGACTATCCATTGTAATTAGCCTTAATTTTTTTCCTAAGATCATGTATATTAATGTTGTGTATTATTGAATTGATTTGTTACTTTAGTTAGCGACACCTATAGTGTATAAATAATAGGATGTACTTCAAATTACAGACATATAGACATACAGAGAACATTTCTACATTTCTTATTTGTCGATTTTTACACAAAATCAGAGCCTGCTTTGTAACAAAAAGAGTCAAGATTCTGGAGCCATCTCCATTCTTTCACTCAAGCATTTTGCTTTCTTATTGTGGTTCATAAATCTACTCCAAAAATAATTTGTCATATACCAAATTGTTCCTCTTCTTGAGCAGATCACAACAATATAAAATTAAGCTCCAAACGCTGATCTACACCCCCTCACATGCTGCCTATAGCCAATGATTTCAGAAACCCTAATTGTAGGGTTTGCAGAGGAAGAAGATAACTTAAACGTTATTGTTTTCCCCAGTAAAAAACGTTGTTTAGTCACAGGAAGGGAGATACACGCCATCGTCACGATATCTGCCACTTTAATGCCACGTCATCGGTCACATAATATATAATCCTAATCATCTGCCATGTCATCATAGGACATTGCCATGTCATCTTTACACATGTCATTTCCTTATTTTTCCATGTGTCGTCTCCTCCTTTGTTCGATTCAGACCTATTAATTTGATTTGAAAAGAAGTTGAATAACACTTTGACTGCCTAGTTTAGTACATTTTAATTTGAGTTCTCTACAAACCAGACCGATTCTTAAGGTTTTTCAATGCTCAGAATCCAAATTTGAAGCCAAAATAACCAAATTCCATCTCTATAAGTAGGTTTTCACCTATCTTATTGTCTTATTTCACTATAGATGCCTTTAAACTTTCCTAATACAATCCTAACCCTATTAATATCATCTTTGATAGCTCCTACTATGATCTGTGGGCTAAGGAAATAAGTAGTTTTCTTAAGGGAGACTCCTTTGGTTATTGTTACTGGATAAATACCCAAACCCACTAAAAAGAAAGATGAAGACATTGGCATATTCACCAAATGATTAGTGACATGGGATGGAAATAACCATCAAATCTTAACATGGTTTTGAAACAAATTTGCCAAAGCCGTCAAACTTGACTTTTGATGGTTTAACACAGTTCAAGAGGTATGAAATTTCCTAAAAAATTGTTACTATGTATCGGATGATGTCCATCAATTTCAGTTGTATAAAAGACTTCATTGCACACAACAATAACCTAGACAGATAATACACAGTTATATGTCTGAATTGTGAGAGCTTTGGGATCAACTAGCACTTGGTGATCTTGTCTGGCCTAATATTTGTTGTTCTTTGCTTTAAAGAAATAGAAGCCCACAGAGTGGTAGGAATACTTTGCTACTACACTCTACGCAAATCTTTGAGATCATCAACATATATGGCATTTGCTTATAACTCTCAATGAATTTGAACCCCTTCATAGTTCTCTTCTATATAGAAGAACTCTACCCAATTTTGACACCGTTATTAAGCAGCTCATCTTCGAGGAAAGTCACCTTAATAAGCTCTGCATTGAAAATTTTGTCCCATCTATTGAAGTTGTTCTTGTAACTTATACTTCATCTCAAACTTCTCACAACTCAGGTAAAAGGTTTTATAAAGGATCTTACAGCTACTGTAAAAAGTTCGGACATCACATCTTTGAATGCAGAAAATGGCTCAAACAAAAATTTGGAGTAGGTAATTCTTCTAAGTCTCTCCAGCCTGCTTCCACTACTGCTACTACCACTAAGGGGCTAACAGAAAACACCTCTGCCAAATTCTCTTTCAAGGACCTCCATGCCCTTCTTCAACAACTTCAACCAAATTCTTATACAGTCTTCTCTTTTGCCCCATCTATCACATTAGATAACTCAAACTCTTGTTATCTTGATTCTACTTATTGTAATCATATGACCTTAGACTCTTCTATTCTTAAATCTTTAACAATACCATCTATTCCCCACATTCTTGACACTGCTGATAATTCTACTGTGCATGTCCAATATATAAGTACTATTCACACATCCACATTACACTTACCTGAAACCTTTCTTATTCCCTAACTCTCATTAAACCTTATGTTTTTGGAAAATTATGTGAACTTGGTGTTAATTTATCATTTTTTTTTAGTCATGGTTGTATTGTGCACAATCCATTAATGGGCAATATCCTTGTGAAAAGAGTGTAAGGTTGGATGGTTGTTTAAGCTTACTTCACTAAATCTTCCCTCAGTGCTTACAATTGGTGATGTCACCTCTCACATATGACGCTCTCATTTGGGTCATCTTTCTACCTCTAAATTAGGGTCTTTAAGCTCTAGTGGTAACATAGGTCATGTTAAGACTAAACATTTTCCCTTATCAACTCTCTAAAAATCATGTTTTCCATTTTCCCTCAATGATTTGATCTCTTTAGCACGTTTTGATATAATTCATTATGATATTTTGGGTCCTACACCTTATAAAACTTAATTATGTAGTGTATGTTTACTCTTCATTGTGTAGTTAACTTGAGTTAGAAATAAGAATTTTGAATAAAATTTGTGAATGAAAGATTGTTAAATTAAAGTTAGGAATTTAGATTTTAGTAACAATGTTGATTAAACTTGTTAAGAAAAAAAAATAATTATAAGCATTACAAATTGAATTGTATAAGTAAACTAAATATGTTAGTTTATAGTTGAATTATGAGATTACATAAAATAGGTTGTAAACTTATAGTTGTGAGGTATGGTTAAGGTTGAATATGTTATAGTTGTGAGTGTATGCCTTTAGTTTATTATTGAATAATGTAAGCATATAAAATGAGTTATATTATATGAGATCCATATGTGTATTGTGTAATTGTGTATGCTGAATATTTGAATTGTTAGTTTTTGACTTATTTATGGATTGTGTTGGATGAAATTGAATTGTATATGATGTAATCATACAAAAAAGAGTTATATTATATAAGATGGATATGTGTATTATGTAATTCTGTATGTTGAATACTTGAACTATTAGTTTTTGACTTATTGGTGAATTGTGTTGGATGAAATTGAATTGTGTATGAGGTAATCAAATAAAATGAGTTATATTATATAAGATGTATATGTTGAATTCTTGAATTGTTGGTTTTGAACTTATTGGTGAATCATATTAGATAAAACTGAATTTTTTATGATGCAATCATACAAAATGGGTTATATTATATAAGATATATATGTGTATTGTGTAATTGTATTAGTTTGGACTTTTGAGTTAAACAATACATATTTTATGATAGTAGTTAATAAAATGAAATTAAGTGTTTTTTTATTTTGATATGTGGTTATTAAGTTAATTTTGATATATCTCTTCATTTATTTTTAAGATCAATGGAAGGAAGTTCAAGTACTCCTGATAATTCAACCGCTTCAAGAAGATACAATGATCTAGCTTGGGCTCACACTAGATTGGTCCCTAAAATGAAGAACCATTCATTTGCTTGTTTTGTAATAAGCATTTGAAATGTGGAGGAATCACTAGATTAAAGAAGCATTTGGCTGGAGTTAAAGGTGATATGGAACCTTGTAAAAAAGTGAGTTATGATGTGAAATGCCAAATGAAGGCTTTGCTTAAAGAGTATCAACTCAAGAAAGATAAAAGGCAGAGATTAAATTATGAAATTGGTAGTGGAAGTTCGTTTGTTGGTGTTTAGGATGATAGTGGAAATATTGAAGGTGGTAGTATTCTACCCAACAAAAAATGAATGTTGCACCTAATGTTAGGAAAAGAAGAAGTCATGTGTCTAATCTTTTTGCACCATGAACAACTCTTAGAGCCCAAACTTCAATTTGTAGTGCCTTACAATTAAGAGAAGTGGTTCACAATGTAGATATGGTAATGGCTAGATGATGCTATGATTCAGGTATAATATTCAATACTTCCCAGTCTTATTATTATCAGCATATGGTAGATGTTATTGCCTCTTATAATCTAGCATACAAATCTCCATTAATTGATAACTACAGAGGTAAACTTTTAAGTAGATCTGTTTATGAAATTAAAAGTTATTTTGATGAAGAAAGAATTACTTGGGCTACTTTTGGGTGTTCAATCATGTGTGATGGCTGGATAAATAGAAGACATGAGCCTATTATTAATTTTTTGGTTTATTCTGCAAAGGGCTCAATGTTTTTGAAGTCTATTAATGCATTTGGCCTTGTTAAGAAAGATGATAATTTACTTCAAATATTTAATGAAGTTGTGAATGAAGTCGGGCCTGAAAATATTGTTCGATTCATTGCTATCAATTACTCTGCTTATAAAGCAGTTGGAAGAAGATTACAATGCAAGTATAATTCTTTTTATTGGACTCCTTGTGTAGTATATTGCATTGACTTGATGTTGGAAACTATAGGAGATGCTAGGTATTTTCTTATTATTGACGAGATTATGTAGAAAGCAAAAAAGGTGACTAAGTTCATCTACAATTGTGCATGAGTATATGCGTCTTGAATTTAATAAGAAAGGATTTCACTAATGTTAGGAATTTGTGTCATCCTACTGTTACATAATTTGCAACAAATTTCATATCAATTTAGTGTTTTATTATGTTGAAGAAAGAGCTGGGACAAATGTTTACAAGTGATAAGTGAGTTGCATCCTAACATGCTAGGTCTAATGCTAGATTGAAGGTTTCCAAAATTATACTTAAAGATACTAAATTTTGGTCTCAATGTCAATTTGTCATATGATTTTGTGAGTCTTTAGTGAGGATATTTCGTTTGGCTGATAGTGATGAAAAGGTAACAATGAGTTATTTTTATGATGCTATGGAAAGGGAGAAGGAAGCAATCAAAGCCAAACCGAAAATAGGCCTTCTTTGTACACACCTTATCTTGCAATCATCAATGAGAGATGGGAAAGACAATTTTACTCTCCATTGTTTGTAGTTAGGGTATTTTTGAATTCTAATGTCTATTTCATACCAAGTTTTATAAAGAAAACTGAAGTTATAGGCGAATGCTATTAAATATTATAGCAGTTATTACCTAAAAGATGATACAAGATTGTCTAAGCTCACAAATGAAGATTTGTAAGGAGAATTATGGTGATTTTGAAATGCTAATTATTATTCGTCAAAGACCAAAATTTAATCGAGGTATATATTTTCACTTTTGATACTTATTGAAAATTAATCATCACTTTATTTTATTTATAACGCTACTTTTGTTGTCTTATGGCTTACAGTTTCTTAGTGGGGCTAATACGAAAGTGGTATTCTATAATTACAAAGGTTTGTAATTTGAATTTTAAGTCAATGTTTGTTGGATCCTAACTTATTTATCAGTCTTATTAAAATGAAAATTAATATGTTTGACATTAAAAATAAGGGATCAAATTTTTTTGGTTTGCAATATTTAATATATGATGATATTCATCAATTTGAATCATATAATCAATTTTATCATACTTAATAACAATTGGAATAGAAAATTTATGTTTATACATATGAACTACAAGTTTTATGAGTTTAATAGTTATTTGTGACAATATATCTAAATGTTAAGACTAATCAAGTATATGTTGACCTTCGAGATTGACAATATAATTTGTCTTCTTATGACTTCTAAAGATGAGTTTGATAAGACTGATAATTAAGGAATTGAGATTGGTAATAAAGCAAACACATGCAAGAGGGGGGTGAATTGTGTGTAACTTAAAAATTTTACAAGTTACTATTAGTTTATGTAAACGAAAAGAATCTCCTAAATTTCAATAAAAAGGTCTGTAAATAAAAGGAGCCTGTTAAAGTTTAAAAAGAAATGAGCCTGTTAACGTTCAAAATGAAAGGAGTTTGTTAACATCCAAAACGAAAGGAGCTTGTTGACGTTCAAAACGAAAGGAGCTTGTTGACAAAAGGATCCTGTAAAAGTTTAAAACAAAAGAAACCTCTTGCAATATTAAAACAGAAGGAGCCTATTCTAAAAGTGAAGAAGCCTCTTGCAAATTAAACACAAACACTATAATGCGAAAATTTAAAAGTTAAGAGAGAAAGAGTGACACAATCAATTTATATTGGTTCGGCTTATAACAAAGCCTATATCTAGTCCCCAAGTATCCAACTTGAGTATTTCACCATAAAAATTTGAGTAGTAAATTTTGATGAGCCTCTCTAAGCTCAAAAGTTCATATTTTTCATGGTTCTTCAACCTTCCATACTTGTAGTGTTTAACAGGCCTCTACAGGCTCTCAACAAAAAAGAATATGGGGTTTGCTCTATGTAAGCTTCAAGGAATCACAATCTATCTCAATAGAGTATTTTCACTTTCTAAGGCACAAAGAGTTTGGTAAAGATATGACTTTCGAGAATATTAATGTTGCTGATATATTTCAAAAATCAGACATATTCGCAAATGTGGTGGCACTTCCTTAAATAAACATTTTCTTCAACTAGCCATTACTACACTTATATTCTGAGTTGACTTTGAGTCTAAAGAATCTTCGATATCAATTTTAACATCTTCTCGGAGCTGATTGTCGAATTATGTGAATGGTAAGATCCTTTCGGGTGTTGCGGAATCATTTTTAATAAATAAGGTATATTCTTTAAGAAGGATCCTGCAAGAAAGAAAACATTTTTTTTTTCAAAATTTTATCGTTACCTATTCGAATAAATCAAATTTGAATTTTAAAATATTATACAGGTATCATTAAAATCATTAATAACAAACCTTGAGCTAACAATCTCCCCCTTTTTGATAATCACAACGAATAAATAGAAATATTTAAAAATTCAAATGATTGAGAGGGGTTTCGAAAGATACCTGTAATTTTTAAGTCCTTACTAATAACTGTGATTTAATAGGAGCCTCTTACTACCACTAAATGGTAAGAGCCTATATGATATCATAATATGAGTATTTCGATGACAAAGGTTTCAGAAATATATCATCAGAAATAATAGCATAAGCAAAGTATTTTAGTGAAGTTTATACCCTCCCTAGTCCTAAGTATACTCTCCCTACTCTCTCTCTCTTTGTCATTATCAAAAAGAGATCAGCAATCAAGAAATAAGAAAAAAAATGCACAAATATGTAAGAGTTAAAATTAGACATTAAAAAAAACTATTAGTGTATCAAAAAAAAATTAACCTGAGTATATTAATCATGTAAAATATTCCTTAAGGGAATCCAAAATAGTGCAAAGAAGGAGTTGAATGTCATTGAATTGGTCTTGCATCCTAGTTTTTTGTTCATGCATTTGATCTTGATTGTATCGCATGTCCCTCAATTGTTCAAGGATTAGATCATTTATATTCTGAAGTGTGACAGCGGCTGATTTCTGTGGAATAGGACCCAAGACGTCTTCTACTCTTTCTGTTTTCTTCTCTACCCACACATTATCTTTCAATTTATATCCGAATTGATAGGGAATAGATGAATGAAACTTAGCAGGTTCATACCAATCCAGATTATTATAAGACACTTCATAATGAGCGAAAATCTTAGTGAGTAGCATCCCATAAAGCAGACCACTAGTGGTATTCTTATAACTTCCCTTATCCACCACAAATCGCAGAATCATTGTTGGGAGGTTCATCTTATTTCCTTTCAGTAGATTATACACAATATATGTGTCTAAGAGACTGCATCTTTCTACTGAACTACTCCTAGGAAAAACTGAAGTAGCTGATATCAATGCAAGGCATTTTGGCAGCAAGTCCAAATGTCTACACCAAGGTCTCCCTTCATGAGTATTCTCAGTGTGCAGGTAAATAAAATTCACAACTTCTCCCAGATCAAGATCAGTAATGTCCCACTTATGACAAAGAAGGTCAATTCCGCCTATGGGACTTATATTTAGTATGTTTCCCAAGATTTTCTCAGTAACCAAAATCTCACACCTATGTACCTAAGAGACGATTGCTAACTTCCCACCAATCTCATCTTTTCTCATGTATGTATAAAATGATCTATCTAAATCATCACACACTGTTTCATTTAAATTCAAAAAATTCTCCCAACCAACAACAAGAAAATAAGAAGAGATGGGAATACCAATATCATCGAACAGAAGAGGAGGAAAAATACGTCCAACAACCACATTTTGCTTCTTGTAGCGCATTTCATATCGTGCTTCAGTTTCCATTGACTGAAACATCTTAATAGGGGCTAAAGACTCTCCTTTATTGTGTTTCTTTGATTTTGTCCTCTTTGCCTTTGGAATTTTTTCAAAGAACATTTCATTACAAGATAATTCATTCTGACTAATTGGGTCTTTAGTATTCTCTTCAACAATAGATGATTTTCCTTTTCTTATTTCTTCCCTTTTTCTCTTCTGAGATTCTTCTACTTCCTTTGGTTTAGCATCAGGGCTTTTCACCTTTTCAAAAACTTTTTCAGCCTGCTTTGAAACACTTCCTCTAGTTCGGGGATGCCTAATTAAATTAATCAGTTATTCATCTGAATCATTATCATTAACGATCCATTGTAGTTCAGGCAATTTTTTAACCATGAGGAGTAGTCGATGGTGCGGAAGTTTTGAAAGACAGGTTAAAAGGAGTAGGTAGAGTGAGAGTAGGTAGTGAAGGAGAATGGAATCTTACTTTTCTCGTTAGCTCCCCCTCACTAGAAGATTTTTTTTTCTTCTTTTTCTTCTTCTGCTACTTTTTCTTTTTTTGATAAGTTAGGGTTTAAGTCATCAGTACTTTCTTCATATGAGTCAGAGTCATATTGTTGCTTGATCGTTGGTTCACTGTGTCTAGAAAATGAATCAAAATCTGATTCTTCAGGAAGAGACAACAATGCCAAAATCTTTATCTTTCTCTCGTATGGAGTCTTCTGAGTGGATGCTTCTAAAACTTGATGCTTTTTTATAGAGACGATAGAAACAGGTTCAGTAAGGGTGTTTAGTGATCCTACTATTGGTGACAGAGAAGACGATTCAGAAACAAGAGTTTCAAACTCTTGTTCATGGCGGATAGTTTTGCCATGGCCGGTAGTGGGAGTCAAAGTTTTCTTTTGACCCTTGGACTTTGTTCGTGCCATTTCAAGTAAGTGAGATTTAGGAGATTTGAGAAGAAATATAGTTCGGCTGTAGAGAGGAAAAAACTACACTTTTGAGAACGATGAAGATAAGTAAAAGGAAGAAACCTTCTCAAGATATACTAAACGGTTCTTGAGTGTTGATTTCATGTGAAAATGAACAATCGTACACACTATTAGAAGAGGTATAATCGTCTACATATTTTCTGTTAGTCATGTATGGAAAGCTGTCAAAACAGCGCGAGTGTTTTAAAAACTGAAACGATACTATTTAATGACTGCCTTTTTAAGACATATGTATTATAACCTATTAAACTAAAAGGAACCTTTTAAACTACGAGAAGCCAGCAAAAAAACAGATTAGAAGAAGCCTGCTAATATCTACAAAAAGTAGCATAGAATCTTTATACAGAGTTAATATCAGCTAATTTGCACATAACAAGTAATATAAGATAATTTACGCATACCAAGCTTTTTTTTAACAAACAAATTCTATCTTTAGAAAGTGGCTTAGTAAAGATATCAGCTACATTATTTTCAGTTTTAACATGCAAAAGATCAATGGTTTCTTCTAAAACATAAGCAAATAATGTCTGCTTTCTATACGCTTAGTCCTAGAATGATGCACAGAATTTTTAAAAAGATTTATTGCACTTATATTGTCACATAGTATAGGAATATAATCAAAGTTCATAGAAAATTCTGGAGTTGATGTGTCATACATATGATTTGAGCGCAATAGCTGGCAGCTGCTATATATTCCATTTCAGTTATCGAAAGCGCTATGCAATTTTGTTTCTTACAAGACCAAGAAACTAGACATCCTCCAAGAAATTGACAGTGTCTATTTATACTTTTCCTATCAACTTTATCACCTGTATAATCTGCATCACAATAGCTAACTACATTAAAAGAATAAGTTTTTGGATACCATAATCCAAAATCTATAGTTCTAAGAAGATAGCAAAAGATCCTTTTAACTGCTTAAAGGTGGCTCTCTTTTAGATTTGATTGAAAGCGTGCACAAAAACACACACTAAGCATAATATCTGATCTTGAGCTTCCAAGATATAATAGTGATCAAATCATTCCTCTATACTTTGTCTTACCCGTATCTTTGCGTTCTTCATACTTATCAAGTTTAATTCCAGTATACATAAGAGTATGCATCGGTTTGGCATTTTCAAAATGATATTTCATGATGAGTTTCTTCGTGTAATTATCTTAACTAATGAAGATTCTTTTTTTTTGCTTGCCGAATTTGCAACCCAAAAATAAAAGATAGTTCTCTCTTCATACTCATTTCAAACTCCCCCTTCGTTAAGGCTGAGAGTTTATTTTAATTTCTAATAAAATTAATACATAAACACAACAAGTATAAATTGTAAATTTGTGTCGTATTATAATATGTGCAATAACTGATCCCTCACGTGCGGCGTATCCTCACTACGAAGCATCTGAAAGATTAGAAAGCCCGAGTTAATTGAGTTTCCCACGTTATCCACTGTAAAACGATGCCTATACGCAACAAGTTGGGTCATTTGCTCTTAAAATATTCTAATGCCTCCTGGAAACATCTTTCAATTTTTTTTTAAAATTTTAAATAATTTTTTTTCAATGGACTTCTAATAGTATTTATACCAACAAATTGAAAAAAATTAAGTAAGAAGTATTAATATATTTAGAACAAACACTTATTTTAATATAGTTTTCGCATGAAAATTAGTAGAGTCGCACAAACGTTGTCCTTAAAATAGTATTTATACTAACAAATTGAAAGAATTCTACAGATGATGTAGAGATAGATAAGTAAGAAGTAATAATATGTTCAGAGGGAACACATATTTTAAGATATTTTTAATTTTTAGTAATTTAATGGGCCTATAAATAATTATGTTAAAAATAACATATGGTATTTAATATCAATCTTTATTTATTAAATATCATATATTTTGATTATAAAATTTATTTAACTTTATAATCAAGTCTAACTTGATTAAATTATTTTTTCTCTTCAATTGCTCCGTGTGTCTAACTCATTAAGTTCCTAAATACGTTAGTAATAGAACTAATTTATAAGCCTAAACCATATATAGGATTAGATAAAATAAACTATTCTAGT
>JAOQMQ010000195.1:24678503-24688535 GCA_027563845.1 Erythroxylum subrotundum | reverse complement strand
AGGAGAGAATTAGAAGGAGAGAAGTTTTCTTGAAATTTTTATATGCCTCTCATCATGAGGCTCCTTTCATTAAATAGTTAAGACCGTTACAACATAATCCATTTGGTCTATAACTATATTTGTCTGTATTCTTATAATATCTCAGCTCACTACAATATGTAATCATTTAGTTTCGCTGGTTTCACGTGAATACGAGAGCTCTTCTTCTTTGCCTCTGGGCCTTGATTCTTCCTTTGGGCTGCGACTTTTACTTGGGCTGTAACATTACTACCATCCTCCAAAAATTCCTTGTCCTCAAAGATAAATCAGGGTGCTCCCTTCGAAGTTCTGCCACGTCCTCCCATGCAGCTTCTGGTGGTGTTTGGCCTGTCCATTGGATAAGGGCTTGTGTTGACAGCTGATTTCCTTGATAGATCCTACGATAACCCAAAATGGTTTGAGGAACAATTAATGGATATCCTTCACAAAAGTCATCTGGCAAGGGCAGCTGGTGGTGTGCGTCCCCTCGACACTCCTTAAGTAAAGATATGTGGAACACATTATGTATGCGGGCAATAGGTGGCAGATTAAGCCTGTAAGCCACTGAACCGATTTTTTCGACAACTTCAAAGGGGCCATAAAAGCGTTTTGACAACTTGTGGAATCTAGTGCCCATGACAAAAAGTTGACGGTAGGGATAGAGCTTCACGAATACCCAGGCGCCAATCTCAAGGGATTTATCTGTTCAATGCTTGTCTTCTTGTTGCTTCATTCGGTGTTGAGCCCTGGCCAAATTTTCTTTGAGCTGGGAGAGGACCTTAGACCGTTCAGATAGCAAGGTATCGATGGCATCGAGTTTGGAGCTGCCTGTAAGATATTGCGGAAGGCTTGGGGGTGTTCGTCCGTAGACGGCTTCGAATGGTGTCTTTTTAATGGCAGAATGCACCGATGTGTTATAGTGATATTCTGCCCAATGGAGAAATCTGAACCAGGTCTTCGGGTTGTCGGCCACATAACAACGCAAGTAGTCCTGTAGACAACGATTCACCACCTCCGTCTGCCCATCGGATTGTGGATGGTAAGCTGAGCTAGTAGAAAGATGAGTCTCTTGAAGTTTGAAGAGTTCCGTCCAGAAAGAACTCATGAACACCGGGTCCCTGTCAGAGACAATATCCCTAAGGAATCCATGCAGTCGACCAATTTCCTTCATAAATATTTCCGCAAGTGAAGCAGCAGTGAAATTAGTAGGAAGGGCAAGGAAGTGGGCATACTTTGATAGCCTATCTACAACGACAAAAATCACAATCCTTCCCTGGACAATTGGTAAATGAGTTATAAAATCCATAGAGATGGATTCCCAAACCTGTTGAGGAATCTGTAAGGGTTGTAATAACCCAGGTGGTGCTTGATTGCTACTCTTCACCTGTTGACAGATCGAACACTGTTGAACATAAGCCTCCACATCTTGCCTCAATCGTGGCCAATAAAAGGATGAAGAGATCCGTGCAGTTGTTCGCTTCATTCCCGCATGTCCCCCGATGACAGAATCATGGTATTCTCTAAACAAAATCTCCTGTAAGCTTGATTCCAGAGGAACAAAAATTCGGCCCTTAAATAGTATGATTCCATCCTGGATCCTGTAGTTTGCCTTTTCGTCGGGGCTATCCTTAATTGTTTTAAACAAAGACATCGTGGGTGGGTGTGTTGTAATAAATCTCCGCAGGGTGGCCAGGAATCCGCTAATGGTTTTTAAGATCTGCAACGCCATCAACTCCCCATGAACTCGGGACAACGCGTCTGCTGGCCCGTTCTCCTTTCCAAGTTTGTAAATGATCTCAAAGTCATACCCCAACAACTTTGTGAGCCACTGCTGTTGTTCTAGCGTCTGGATTACCTGTGTCATTAAGGCTCTTAAGGGCTAGTGATCTGTCTCAATTTTAAAGTGGGTGCCCAGAAGGTATTGCCTCCAACGTTTGACAGCCATTGTAATGGCATACATCTCTCGCGCGTATATGGATGCTGATAACATACGTGGAGGGAGTTGCTTACTGTAGAAGGCAATTGGTCGTCCTCCTTGAGTTAACACGGCTCCGATCCCTGTTCCTGAGGCATCCGTTTGGACAGTAAAAGGTTGGTGAAAATCTAGTAGAGCCAAGATGGGTGTAGTCATTAAAGCTTCTTTTAATTGGTGAAAAGCTTGGGTTGCTGCTTCAGTCCACACAAATGCTTCCTTCCGTAGCAACCTCGTCAATGGTTCTGCAAGCATGGCATAATTTTTGAAAAATTTCTTGTAATATCCTACAATTCCCAGAAAGCCTCTCAATTTTCTAACACTGGTCGGGGTAGCCCATTCTTTAATTGCTGCTATTTTATCCTCATCCACTGAAAGCCCCTTTGGCGATATAACATGCCCCAAGTAAATCATGGAGGTGCAGGCAAACTAACACTTCGTCTGCTTCACATAAAATTGCTTTTCTTTCAACAACTGAAGAACGTGATCAAGGAGCTGCAAATGGAGTGCTTCCGTCGGGCTGTAGACTAATATGTCGTCAAAGAAGACAAGGACATACTTCCTCAGAACTGCCCGGAATAAATCATTCATCTCGGATTGGAAAGCCGAGGGTGCGTTAGTCAAGCCAAATGGAAGCACAACAAATTCATAATGCCCGTTGTGCGTTCTGAACGCCGTTTTGTGAGTGTCATCTGGGTGTATCCGCAACTAATGATAGCCAGCTCGAAGATCAAGCTTAGAAAAAATGGTTGCCCCTCCGAGCTCATCAAAGAGTTCTTCTGTCGTTGGGATTGAATAGCAATCTCTCACAGTCACGGCATTTAGAGCACGGTAATCTACGTAGAACCTCCAGGTACCGTCTTTTTTCTTTACCAAAATTATCGGTGAGTAGTAAGGGCTATTGCTTGGTTGAATTACTCCTTCACTCAGCATCTCGTGAACTAATCTTTCAATTTCTGTCTTTTGCACATATGGATACCGGTATGGCATTACATTGACGGGTATGGTTCCTGGCTTCAAGGGAATCTTGTGCTCCACCTTCGGAAATGGCGGTAAGCCCTTGGGTACTTCGAAGACTGTTGAGTGGTTCTGAAATAAGTTTTGCAAGTTCTCCTTTAATTCTTGCGATGCTGCATCTCCAATTTTCACCTCTATCTCCACACCTGCAGGACTTACGAGCGAGTGATAATAAGAAGAAATGGAGTCAGTTTTTTGATTAAGAGTGAATTGGCTAAATGTCATAGATGACATCGATGCTTGTTGGATGCCCTGCAAGGTAATCTGTTGTCCCTCTTTTTCTAACTTCATCCATAAATTTTTGTAGTCAAATAGCACTGGTCCCACCGTGGCTAACCACTGAGCCCCTAAAACAATATCTGCACCATAAATTGGTAGTAAGTAAAGGTCTATTGTAAAGTGGTGACTGTCCACTTGATTTGGGGTTTGCACACTCAATCCTGTACATTTCAAGCTTTCTCCATTACCAACAGTCACGTTCATGTGTCTTGACTGTTGTATTGGTAATTTCAGGAAGTGAGCCACTCTCTCTTGCATAAAGTTATGAGTTGATCCTCCATCGATCAATATCAATACGGGTTGCCCCAATACCTTACCATTGAGTCGTAAGGTCGATGGAATGAAATGTCCTTCCAGTGCATGTAAGGATATAGTAGATATGTCAGTGATAGGGGTTTCTTCCTCAGTTGTGCAGACGTCACTGTCAGGTGAGGTTTCTGTATTGTTCTTGCTTTCATCAGCTATAAGGCAATGGAATGTTCTCCTGCAGGAATGCCCAGGTGAGAATTTCTCATCACAATTAAAGCATAATCCCTTAGCTCTTCTTGCTTCCATTTCTGCCGTGGTCAAGCGTTTAATAGGCATTTTAGGTGGTAATGGTGGCGGTAGTACCGAGTAGGATTTCTAGAAATTGTTTTTGTTGGGTTGAATTGTCCCATGGCGAGGGCCAAAAGGCGTCATAGGTTTTGATGCTCCCAGCTTATCTTCAACCATCCTTGCCATGCCAATTGCTTCAGTCATAGTTTGAGGTTTCAAAAGGTATAGCTCATTTTTAATTTCTTCATTCAACCCCGAAACAAAATAGTTCAATAAACTTTCAGGAGTATGTCTAGTTATTCTATTGGACAAGGAAGCAAATTCTTGCATATATGCACTCACAGTAGTAGTTTGAAATAGCTTGAATAACTGGGCTTCATGATTAATAAAGGGGGAAGGGCCGAACCTTATTTCTAAATGATGAACCAACTCGTTCCAATTTGGAATTTGTTGTGATACCATTACCCACTGATACCATTGGAGTGCAGGGCCAGTCATGTAGAAGGAGGCAATAGATAGCTTTTGTTCTTCAGAGGTGCGGTGATAATCGAAGAAACGTTGAATATGAAAAATTCACTTAGCTACATCCTCTCCTGTAAACACTGGAATCTCCAACTTCGGGTGTCGTGCGGTTGCTTTGGTCTGCTCCAGTTGTTCCCATTGTGAAGCATGAGCTGCACTAGAGCTACATGGTAAGCTTGGAGTGGTAGGTGTAGGCAATAATGGTGGTTGTGGGGAATAGGTTATCGGAGATGGTTGTTTTTCCATCCTTGCAAGGGATTGACACATGGATTCTAATGTTTTTTGAATCATTTCATTTGCAGAGCTAGTTTTGGCAATTTCTTCCGAGTGTTGCATCATTGTTGTAGAATGCTGCTTCATTGTGGTTTGCATCTCACGAAATTCTTTGGCCAATGTGTTGATGGATTCTTCCAATGCCTTATACCTCGTTGTTGCTCCTTCTGCCATGATTCACTCTCAATGAAAGCACCAAATGATGGGTTATCGGTAACCGAAAACTTAGAATAGGTAGGGGAGAATTAGAAGGAGAGAAGTTTTCTTGAAATTTTTGTATGCCTCTCATCATGAGGCTCCTTTCATTAAATAGTTAAGACCGTTACAACAGAATCCGTTTGGCCTGTAACTATATTTGTCTGTATTCTTATAATATCTCAGCTCACTACAATATGTAATCATTTAGTTTCGTTGGTTTCACGTCAATACGAGAGCTCTTCTTCCTTGCCTCTGGGCCTTGATTCTTCCTTTGGGCTGCGACTTTTACTTGGGCTGTAACACTACACGTGCACAATTCATTGTTGCGACAAACATATGTAACAAAACCAAAATGGAGAGGAAAACGAACGAAAACTGGAAAACATACCAGAGTTTCTTTAAGGTCTTCTTTTGCTCTTGACCTAAGTTCCCTGAGGGCTCATCAAATCCATTAAAAATAGGATGCGACCAAAAATCTTATTATTGACAATAATTTTCAACTAGCTTAACATAATTCAAAATATTTTTCTCATTCCAATACCTAAATATTATAACGTTAGTTTATAATTTAAAACTAATTAGTAGAGATGTCAATGCAGCCCTGGCCCGGCCCGGCTCAACCCGTGGCTCAATGGGCCGGGCCAACTTGACCAGTCATATTTTTTTTAGAAAAACTTAAAAAATGATGTCGTTTTGGACATAATAGTCGGGCTACAAGCCATGGTCAGCCCGTGGCCCGGTCAACCCAGACCAGCCCTTTTTGACATTCCTACTAATTAGTTGGTTGTTGTTTATATGATATAATTAATTAAAGAAATTTCTTATCTTATATTTTTTTGTTTAATTAATAATATATATGATTAAATCCATTGGATTAACATATTTTTCAAATGAAATTATAATGGGATCATAATTATAAATTCATATTATATTTTAGTGTTATCCATAAATTGTTTTTAATTGTGGGTTTATTATCACTTAATGTTAATAGTGTAAAGATTAACATATGTATTTTTTCTTCCTTGTAAAGGG
This sequence comes from Erythroxylum subrotundum, assembly GCA_027563845.1. Classification (NCBI taxonomy): domain Eukaryota; kingdom Viridiplantae; phylum Streptophyta; class Magnoliopsida; order Malpighiales; family Erythroxylaceae; genus Erythroxylum; species Erythroxylum subrotundum. The sequence goes on along the minus strand of JAOQMQ010000195.1, from coordinate 24,682,687 downwards.
AATAGTTGATCTCATTAATTAAAGTATGAAAATATTTAAATAAATTTGTCAATACACTTTAGAGAATAAGTTCATTGAACTGAAATGATATGGTAATTCTATTTGGAACATTACTTGTATGTTTATAAAAATTTTCATTATGATGATTATATAGTTGATCATTTGACTTGAGATTTCTAAGGTATCTCATATATGAATTGCTATGTTTTAATACCACCTATGAACTATCACATTCAACGATAGCCCGTTTCATAACCATTGGATATAGTATGAACTATAGAAATAGTTGAGTGATCAATATATAATTTATTATCCTTCTATTTTTCTTAATTAGTATTTGAATGGAGAAATCCTTAACTAAAGTGGAATAACAATTTGAAAATAGTTTTCAAACGTTAAGAATCAGATACTAATGGTAGAGCATATTGGACTTAAATAAAATATATATTAATTTCTTATTTTATGTTGGATCATAACATTATAAGATAAAAGGAGCGAAAAATTATTCTTGAAAAGGTTAACCAATACTACTTTGATGTTCCTAGTATTTAGGTGATTATGATGTATTGCTAGATACCAGTCTTGATATACAAATATTAACTATTTAATTAGATAAATAAAGATAAATAAAGAGTTTAATTTATTATCTAATCCTAAATATAGTTTATGGTTATAAGTTATATATATCATTAACATAATAAGAAATTTAATGAGTCATACACATAGAACGAATGAAGAAAGAAAAGGTAATTTAATCAAATTTGACATAATTGTAAAGTTTGAGAAAGTGGGATTAAATATAAGATATTTGATAAATAAGAATTAGTATTAAATATTGGATCTTATTTTATAAGAATTGGTATTTAATTAGAATTAATTGTAATTCTAATTAAAGTTCAATTGAAATTAAGTTTATATTTTAATTAAATTATCAAAAGATTTAGGTCCTATTATAAATAGGCATAGGCTCTTCATGATCTAGCACGTCTAACTTATCCCTCTCCATACTACACTACAAGAAAAATATAGTTTAGCAACGAAAATTACCGACGGAATTTGTACACATTTTTTCGGTAAGCTTATTTAGCGACGAAATTTACTAACGAAAAAAAGCATCAGAAATACGGTTGTTAGTAAATTTACTGACGGATTACGTTCGGTATTATGCCGTCGGTAATTACCTATGGAATTTTTTTCTTCGGTAAATCCAATATATTTTACCAACGAACATTTGTTTCCGTCGGTAAATTTGTTAAAAACTATTTTTTAAAATTTACCTGCAAAGTGTTCAGTTTCTCTAGTTACCTTCTATTTCCTGGCCAAGACATTCATCGAGACAAGGAAGTTTGGATAGTGTCTATGGACCCATCTAAGCTTTGCCTCGGTAATAAACTGTGTCTTGTGGTTAGCTCCCCGAACTTGGTCAGAGAAGTTGTTCGAGCCTAAGACAAAATCTTGCGAACTGCAACCCACCTCGCACTGCTAGAATCAAAAATTTATCCAAACATCACAACTAAAATCACGTCTTATCCCTTCTATCACTACCATTTATACCTTAAAGTTGTTTTCCAATCACAAAATACACAAATAAACGAAAGAAATTAAATACCCAAATTAACTTTCATCCAATATAAAAAAAAACACATGACAGTAGTTGCAAAAATACCTCCACCAAAGGACACAATGACAATGGCCGGAGAAGATAATGCTGACGAGCAGAAAAGGAGTCCACAACAGAGAAACCGGAGAGAAGAAAACCGAAGAGGAGACGCAGGAAGAAGAAAGAAGAAAACGCAAGTGGGGGGAGATGTCGGGTGAGATGATATTTAAAAAAATTTACCGACAAAAATTTTCATAGGTAAACTCAAAAATTTTTATTCCGCCAATAATTCTCGCCTTTTTATCGACGGATCTCTTATACTGTTGCTAAATCCTTTACCGATGGTAATCTTATTCCATCGCTAAAGTCCATCGCAAAATTTGTCGAGATGATTTCCCTCCACATTTAGCGACGGATATTAGTACCGTCGCTAAACAAAATTTTTCCGTCAAATTTACCAACGAAAATGGCATTTTTCGTCGATAATTTGCAATGGTATATTTCTGTCGGTAATTTTCCGTTGCTAATTCTTGCTTCCCTCCATATTTAGCTACGAATATTAGTACCGTCGCTAAATGAAAATTTTCTAGTCAATTTTACCAACAGAAATGGGATTTTCTGTTGGTAATTTGCAATGGTATATTTCCGTCGGTAATTTTTCGTTGATAATTCTTGCTTCCCTCCATATTTAGCTATGGATATTAGTACTGTTGCTAAACGAAAATTTTTCTATCAATTTTACCAACGGAAATGGATTTTCTGTCGGTAATTTGCAATGGTATATTTTTCGTCGATAATTTTCCGTTGCTAATGCTTGCTTTTCTTGTAGTGCTACTTGTAGAATTCTCTTAAAATATTTTTGTAAATACCATAAGAAGTCAAATATTTGTGTAGTTACATGACTTGTGGTGAAGATAATGAACAAATTGATCTTAAGTTGTTTATAAAAGGCTATCTAACACTAATTCAAGTTTCTAAACATTATATTGGATAGTTTTGAGTCCCAATATAAACCCAAATTCACTATAAAACACAGAGTTTAGGAGAGTAATGAGGATTCTAATTATGATGAGACTAGTTATAGGAAGGATAAAAAGGTTGTTTCAAAACAAAATAACAATGTAGTATTATTAAGAAGAAAATATATACCTTTCACAAAAAGAATAATCTCTAACTATACTTAGAGTCAGAGAAGAAGGTAGAATATGTATTTGGTTTTCATAATTACCCTAAGAAAAAGAAGGTTAAACTAGTAGTAGTTGAGTTTAAAAATTATGCTAGTATATGATAAGCTCAGTAAATGAAGAGACATATTTGGTCATGGGAAGAGATGAAAGCATTAATGCTTAAGAGGTTCATACCTAGCTACTATTATAGGAACTTATATAGAAATTTACAAGGGTTGACTCAAGGTTTTATAAGCATAGAGAATTACTACAAAGAGAAGGAGATATACATTGATTAAGGCTAGTATAGAGGAAGGCAATTATAGCAAGATTTATTGGTGATTTAAATAAAGAGAATGTTGATGTGGTGAAATTGCAATATTATATGGAGATGAGAGAATTTTTTTAATAAAGATGTTAAGGTGGAAATGCAATTGAAATCTAAGGGTGCTTCTAAGTCATGGTTTGACTTCTAACTCTTCATATGGGTCAAATTGGAAGGTCAACAAAACTGCTTTAAACCTAAAGAAGATATCAAAGCAAAGGATTTTATCATTCTTTCTAAGGGTAAAATTGAAACTAGTTTATCTTCGAAGTCATTTGATTTTAAGTTTTTCAGATGCTAAAGTTTTGGGCTTATTACTTCTCAATGTCCAAATAAAAGGCTATAATTATTATGGATAATAGTGACATAGAGAGTGTTAGTTCATATGATAATGAGTTGCCACTATTGGAGGATTATCATAATGCCAAAATTAGTGGACTTATGCATGGAGATATGTTGGTTACTAGTTTTGTTCTTATATACAGCCTAAGGAACATGGAAATAAGGTCCAATATGAGCAAATCTTTCATATTTGGTACCATCTGAATGATAAGGTATGTAATATTGGTAGTGGTAGTTGTACTAGTGTTTGTCAAGCCATCAATCAAATCATTATAAAGTATAGACATCTTATCTTTAGGTTAGATGATATGTTTGATAAATTGCATGATTTGTGTATGTTCTCAAATTTTGGTTTAAAAATGAATATTATAAAGTAAGAAAACAATTTGAGAGCTTTCTTCATTTTTGTGAGAATTTCCTCTTTGTCCTTTTATAAGAACTTAATATGATCTTATCAAGACAGCTTGTAATGATCAAAATCATTATAACTTTAATTTAAATTAGCTGGTTTGATTAGGGTTAAGTTCTCCTTACTTAATTTGAAGATGATCATAATGTTCTAATTACTTGTAATTTAGTTTTATATGGTTTTCAGCCTAAGATTCACATTAATTACTCTCATAAATTGCTCTGAACATATGTAAAAATTGTAACATCCCGTCACCCACGTTAACGCTAGAATAGTAAATTATGAGAAATTTATGTGGAATTAGGAAAAAGCACATCATGCATAAGTTAATTGTGACATACA
>JAOQMQ010000195.1:24618979-24632491 GCA_027563845.1 Erythroxylum subrotundum | reverse complement strand
TTAAAATTAAAAAATAAAAAATCACAATAAAAGTTTAACCAAATAACAAATTTAAAAGGCTTTGAAAAAAAAAAAGGGGGTTAAATTTTTGAAAATTTTGCAACTTAAGTCTCAATATTTTTCAAAATTTTCGATAACGACCAGTATATGGCCGATACCAATCAGTATTTACACCCGATATAGAACGAAATTCAAAATCATGTTTATTAATTTGGTTAGTGGTGTCCAACTTATGCAACATCCAAAAGTAAAAATCAATAGATATCATATGGATTTCATATTCCAATACACATATTCACCGGTGACGATGCCACTCTTAAGTCGGATAATATTGTATAATCAATTACAAAAATTATTGAATTAAAGGTAGTGATACTTCCCTCTAATGATGAAGTGTTATATCATTAGTCTTTCACAATATTAAATATTACTTCAAAAAATTGTTCCACCAAATTAGAAAATTATACATAATACATACATGTGTAATTTGTTCGTCTTAACTAATAATTAACTGATGCTAGTTTAGTTGCCTGGCGACCACGTCCGCTTTCAAGCCTTTTAAGATTAAGGATATAAACTAATTATTTCATCTATGCGGCCGCTTGAAGCTGTGGATCTAAACTAATTAAAATATCTATACAGGTAAGACGATTCTTGTATGTTATTCCAAGTCACAAAGCTGACAACACTTTACTCTTTGAAACTCATAATTCCTAGCAACTGACAAGTGTCTGATAAAATGCAACAGTGACATGATATCTTAGTCTAAATTATTAAAATAGGAAGTAAAAGAAAGAGCAAGGAGCAAGATGATACCTTTATCAGAGGCACAAAGTCGATGAAAGAACAGAATTCCAACAAGAAAAGCACTTAACTGTCTCCACCACGCAAGACCCATTTCCTTGCAGACAACTCCAAGACGTAGAAACTAGAAAGTGATTTGTTTGTGCAAAAACATGAACAACTGGTCTTTGCTTATATATATTAGAAACCCAACATTCTTGACGGCCAAAATTTCTGGGAGTCTAAAGATTTCTTGTCCACCTTTGTCGGCAACAACACACACCTCAATTGGGTTGATAAAAGCACTAGAAAAATTCCCACCTAATAAGATTCAAGAAAACAAACAAAATGTGATCAGAAGCACTTTAGCAGAGTTCAAAGAAAACAATTGTGCTTTCTTTCCTACTTCTACACATGAAATCTTTTGTGTAAGAAACTATATCACAGTTAGAAGTATGTACCTTTCTGCCAGTGCAACTCTTTCTCTCGTCTGGCAGAAAGGGACATACTTCTAACTGTGAATGCCTAAATTAATGCTCCTACTAACTGTTAATGTTATTTAAAAAAAAAAAGGTTGGGCCATCAATTTCAATTTGGTTGCTTCCATAGTCATATGAATGATATAATGACTAATACAAACTAACCTACCCTTACGTACTATCATTTATTTGATTATGACAATCGTACTAATTATATTGCAAGAAAAAGCCACTCAAAGTTTTGATTTATAGTACACATTTACCTAAATGATTATGTATCCAAATTGATTCGACAAAATGTGGTCAGCAGATTGTTCAATGCCATATATAAAACTTGAACAGTCAAGTGAAATTAGATGTATAAAAACTCTTAATTATAACTTTTAATTAATTTTATATTAAATTCTAAATCTTAAGTCAACATCCTTAATCCCCGAGTAGTTGCATGGGTTGGGTGACATTTACGTAAACTTTTACATGGGACCAAATCTAAACTTTCCCCTACATCGAAGGTGATGTATATCAGTATATGTTTGGCGGTTTTTCACTAAGAGCACATGCAAGGATTTTATTAAGAAACATTTATAGAAAAGTGGGTTGTTGGAGGCGGCTATTTAATGAAATTTCAACTACTGCTTGTGTAGTAATTCTGCTCAATTTAATGCTATATATCGAAGAAATATCGGAGAATTAAAAGTATAATTTTTTTTAAATACCATTGAATTCTACTAAACCTCTTTTATTATTATTTTATAATCAATTAGTTGATTGTAGTTTTTATGATATAACCATTGCAATGCATTTTTTGTGCATAAGATAAGGTCCATAATAAATGTACATCACAAATACGATAAGATTATAATTATAATATTCATATTAAATTTATGTATTATTCTTAAATTATTTTTAGTCGTTGTTCTATTGAGACTGGACATTAATAGAACATAACATGCACATGTTTCTTACTTATGAAAAAAAAATAGTTGATTTCATATATTAAAGTATAGAGATACTTAAACAAACATGTAAGTGCTTGTTAAAAAACAAGTTCACTGAATTAACCCTAATATAAGAATTCCAATTAGATTATTACTTCTATATCTATGAAAATTCTCATTGTGATGCTTGCATGAGTGATTCTTTAACTTGAGATCTCCAAAGTATCACATATATGAATTGTTATATTTTAATATTAGTTATAATATATCTTAGTCAAGAGTAACTTAATTAATAGTCATTAAATATAGTATAAACTATAGGGAAATATTTGAGTGATCAATATAGGATTCACTACTCTAAAGTGAGTAGTGAGAATGTTCTATTGTTCTCCATTAGAATTGAGCTAGGATGATACTTTGAAAATAGTTTTTAAATGTCATTAAGAAAATCAATTTACTAATAGTGAAGAACTAACATAATTGGACTCAAATAGAAAAGACATTAATTTCATATTTTATATCTAATCCGAATATTATATGATAAAAGGATTAAATTATATATATAAAAAATATGCATATAAAGGTGAGTCAAAACTACTTTTAACATTTCTAAATATTTAGGTGGTTATGATGCACTGCTAGAAGCAAATGTTGATCTATAGATATAAATTATTTAATTAAATAATTAAAGATAAATAATTTATACAATCCTAAATTAAAGAGTTTAATTTATACAATCCTAAATATGGTTTAGGTGATAATTTATATCCATTGCCAAAATATTTAGGAACTTAATTAGTCATATACAAAGAACGATTGATAATAGAAAAAGTAATTTAATCAAATTAGACTTGATTGTAAAGTTTGAAAAACTTTAAAAGGTTTAATATGAGATATTTAACAAATAAGAGTCAATGTGAGACATTAGATCTTATTTGAACCATTTCATTAGAATTAATTAAAATTAGGATTATATTTCAATTAAATTATAAAAAAATTACACTCTATTATAAATAGGTGTAGGCTCTAAAGGAAGTAATACCTTTTTCTTACCCCTTGTTAAACTACTTATAGAGTTCTCTCAGCTAGTTTGTTTAGATATTGTTCGAGGTTAAACTTTATACAACTAAATTCATGGTGAAAACTTGCTTCAGAAATTGGTTGAATGGGAGATGCAAAAAAAAAAAGGATTAAGTTTTATAATAAGGTATGATTTACTTTCATACTTATTATATTTTACACACTAATCAATTTATAGAATTTAATGTGATCATAATTTTTAGAAAATCAAATAAAAATATATTTCTTCCACTACATGCGTGATGTCAACAGTAGTATTGGATCTATCTAATTGTGTAACTTGATTTGATGGTTGACTATTATTAACATTAAATTTTGGAATTGAAGTTTTAATTATTGCAAAATATAAATAGAAAATAGAATTATATTCAAAGTTTTAGAATTCAAAATTTTTTATGAACCCAATGCTTATTATCATCCATGACCCAAAATCAAAAAGTTGGAAATTCATAATTTGAAGATATTTGTTAAGATATCCCATTAATTATTTTGGGCATTATTTGTAATGCGATACAGTTGAATATATTTGGAATATCATTATGATAAGGAATTTATCTTGTGTGGGATTATTGAAGATAAGATAGCATGAAAGATAAAATCCTAGACAAGATAAGATTTATTTGGGATAAAATCACCATGTCTTATTAAAGATAATGTGTAGATTTTTTAGTAATTTGACAATTGGAATCTCAATAATTCAAGCTATCTTTAGTTGTTGCAATTTTGTTGATTAAAGTTATCTTTGACAGCTATATTTCGGTGATTGTAGCTATCTTTAGTAGTAGATTTTATGGGTTTCTCTAGTGTGACTGAATTATTGGACAGTTGAGTTATTGTTTTTGTGAGGAAAAATTGACAGAAAATTAATCAATGTGTACAACTGTGTTTCTTTGTTTTTGTGTGAGTAATTACATGCCCTATTGAGTTATTCTTGGCAGATGAATTTTTGCATATGTGGGTGAATAATTAGATTGCTGCTTAATCATTTGTGTATGGGAAAACCATGCAGTAAAGTGATAAATTGTGTTGTTGCATTTTTGGATATTTCGGTGACAAAACACATATTCGTTTGATGATTTTTTGTGACTGTTGTGTGTGGATCTCTTCAGTGATTATTTCGAAGGTTCATAGCATAATTTTTGTTGAACAAATTCCCATGATTTTAGTTGAAAAGGCTGCACATGTAGGGGAGTGGCTTTTAGTTTAAAGTGTTCCTTTGTTTGTCTTTATTGGTTCAATCATTGGGTCATTATTTTCATCTTTATTAATGTTCATTGTTGCAAAAATCATCTGTTGAGGTTAGCACGAGGTGGTCATATCATTGAGAGTGAAATACTTTTATAGGGTGTGAGAACGAGTGGATAGTGTTAAGGGGTGAGTGGTGTCGACTTAGTAAACCCTTATGTAAAACTATTATACTTCAGTGAAAGTGATTAAATTGGGTGAAGGCCTCATAGACGTAGGTCAGGTGTGTTGAACTGCATTACCAAATTTTGGTTGTTGATTTGTTCATTTTGTGTTTAATTTTTCTGTTTGCATTTTTCTAAAAAATTGACAGTTGTTAACATAGTTGCCCTGTATTGAGAAATTGACATAATCAGTTCAAAGCAACCGAGGTAGAATAGTATCTTTTCAAAACTAAATCCTTCGAGACTTTCAATTGGTATCACAACCTGGTTCACCTAATCAAAACTTGGTACGTCAAGTTGGTGCAGATCGATGTTTTGCAATTATGGCTACAAAAGAAGGAGCATCAATCATTAGGCCACCATTACTAGATGATTTCAATTACCCTGCTTGGAAATCAAGGATGAGAGTATTTATTCAAACACAAGGAACCAAAGCATGGAATTCAGTTTTGAATAGCTGGACACATCCAATGACGATTGATGAAAAGAATGAATTGGTACCTAAAGACCCATCTGAATTGACAAGGGCTGAAGAAGAGGAAACATTTCATAACTCTCTAGCAATACATGTAATTTTCAATGTTGTAGATGATGGACGTTTCGGTATGATATCAGCTTGTGAAGTAGCAAAAGAAGCATGGGATATATTACAAACAATACATGAGATATCAAAATCGGTGATAGCTTCAAAACTTCAAATGTTGGCTACTAGATTTGAAGAGCTTAAGATGGAGGAAAGTGAAACTCTGGGAGACTTTCATAAGCGGCTGCATGATATTGCCAATCAAGCACATCAACTTAGAAAGAAGTATTCAAATTTGAAACTTGTTAAGAAAAAAATGAAATCATTGCCTCCTAGATTCATACCAAAAATTACAGCCATTGAAGAAACTCATGACATTAATGAGTTATCTTTAGATAAGGTAATTTGGATTCTCACAAAATTTAGGATGAACTTGTTGAGAGATAAGCAAGAGAAGAACAAAGGGTTGGCTTTGCAAGCTAAAGTTGCTAAATCTGTGAATGATTTAGGAGATGACTCTGATGAAAATGATGATATGGTGTTGCCAATAAGAAATTTCAGGAAGTGGCTAAAGAAGGTGAAGAAAGATAGACCTGAGTTCAAACAGAATCTTGGGAGTTCATCAAACAACAATTTCAAACAGTAGGAAAAATTTTCAAAAAGGTGAAAGGAAAGTAAACAAGATTCAATACCATGAATGTCAAGGTTTCGGACATGTGCAAGCGGAATGTACTAATACTCTTAAAAAGAGAAAAGGGAAGTCTTACATCAGCATTTAGAGTGGAGACGAATTTGAAAGTGTGTACAGCAACGAAGAAGAAATTGTGAGTAATCATGTTGCATTGGTTGCTTTAACGAACAAAAGTTCAGTTACTTCCTTAGTAGCAACCAGTGAAGAAACTGATGACGAAAATACAGATGTTTCAGTTTTAAACTCAAATTCAGATTGTGATAATAATGACGACTCAAATTTCAAAAAGGAAGACATCTACAAGGTCTATGAATTAATGTATGCCAAGTGGGAGAAAACGTATAAGGTAAATGAGAAGCTAAAGAGGAAAAATTTAGCCATGAAGGACGTCATTCATGATCTAGAGATGAAGTTATTGTCAACAACAAATGAACTTGATGAAACAAAGCTAAAGTTGGTCAATATCGAAAAAGGAATAAGAATGTTGAATGGTGGTACCAAGAAGCTAGATCAATTGCTAAAAATTGGTTAAAACAAAGGGGACTTTCAAGGTTTTGTTTATAAAGGTGAATGTTCTAAGTTGAATAATGTGCAAAATGGTGAAGTTAGATTTGCCAAAGAAGCAAGATCAAGTAAGCAAGGAGAAATACCAAAAAGAAGCAAAAGTTCATCCGTACATGTCACTTTTATGGTGTAAAAGGTCACATAAAGCAAAATTGTTACAAGTTGCTGCAAATTTTATTCCATAAAGCCCAAAATAGAAAATTCAAACGTTCTTGGAAGAACTTTCAGTAAAAGAAGCCACCAAAGAAGATTTGGGTTAGAAAGAACCAATCGCAAGCACTTGTAGCTCTTAAATCAATGTATGGCACTTCTCACAATAGATGGTATTTTGATAGTAGGTGTTCACGACATATGACAAGTGAAAGAAGCTACTTGATGGATTTTCAAAGTTGTATGGATGATCATGACACATTTGGTGATGGGAAGAAAGCAACGGTAATTGGTAGAGGCATTCCTTGCGTGGATGGACTGCCCCATTTCAAAAACAGTCTGGATCTACAATTAGTTGTTTCTAGAAAAGAAACCAACCAGATAGAGGACCATTTGGTTGCTTCTAAAGTAGAAACCAACTAGACATCAAATGTAAAAACAAACTTGGTAGATAATGAAAACTCAAGGATACCTGATTTCAATAAGGATCTTCCATCACGAATCAGACAGGGTCATCCTATTGAGAATGTGATTGGTAAGATTAATTCTTTACCACTTTAAAGCTTATTCAAGTAAGTAAAAAAATTGAGTTTTGAAGGAGTTAGCATCTAAGCTTTCTGAGTTTTTAATTTATAAGTTTTATAAGGTTCGGGTGATTGGTGTGTGTTTGGATTTTTCCTTACTTGCTGAATAGTAGATTTGATATAAAAATGAGGCTCTACTTGATGATTTGAGAACTCTAGTTTTGGATTTTGATTTATAGAGTTATGTCAAGAAAATGTTGATACTTAGTTGGAGACTTGTAGGAAGATTCGAGTTTTCTATGATTTGGGTTTTTCAAGTTTATCTTAGTTTCTTTCTATATAGTGGGTTATATGAGTTTAGGCAATATGCTTTCATATGGTTTATGTGAGGAGGAGATTAATTAAGTTTGATTATGATTCGTTGAATGCATTTGGGGTTTATGACTTTAATCAGCCACATTTTGATGACTTTGATGTGAGTAATGATATATTGGCTAATGTTTTATTGGTGGTAAATTGTTATCTTAGCCTTCTGCTGGTGCACTATGTGCTTATGATTCTTCCGTTGCATCTACTGCTAATTTTTATGCCTCCTCATTTGCTTTTTTGGCGTCTTTTATCCCAAGGAAGAGAAATTTTGATGAATGGATTATTGTTTACTTGGGATTGCTGTTTATTTGGATATTATTTGGATATTTTCTACTTAGGTTGAACTTGACAATTGTTATTAAACTTGACGTTAGTTGGAACTTGATGTTCAATTAAGGGGGAGTTCTTATATGTGACAAATAATACCAAAAAGGGGGAGATTTTTAAGATATTTGTTAAGATATCATATTAATTATTTTGGCCATTATTTGTAATTGAATATATTTAGAATATCATTATGATAAGGAATTTATCTTATGTGGGATTATTGAAGATAAGTAGCATAAAGAATAAAATCCTAGACAAGATAGGATTTATTTGGGATAAAATCACTATGTCTTATTAAAGATAATTTGCAGATTTTTTGGTGATTTGGCAACTGTAATTTCGATAATTCAAACTATATTTGGCAGCTGCAATTTCGTTGATTAAAGCTATCTTTGGCAGTTGTATTTCAATGATTGTAGTTATCTTTGGTAGCAGATTTTATGGAATTAATGTAATTTAAGGTAGCTGTGTTTTCTATAGTGTGAGTGAATTTTTTTGACAATTGAGTTATTGTTTTGTGAGGGAAAAATGGCAGAAAATTAATCAATTTGTGTAACTGCATTTCTTCGTTTTTGCGTGAACAATTACATGATATATTGAGCTATTCTTAATAGCTACGTTTCTGTATATGAGGGTGAATAATTGGACTATTACTTAATCGATTTTGTGTGGGAAAATCGTGCAGTAAAGTGATAAATTGTGAGTTGTATCTTTGAATGTTTTAGTGATGAAACACATGTTCGTTTGATGATCTTTTTATGGCTGGTGTGTGTGGATCTCTTCAATGATTATTTCAAAGGTCCACAACAAAAATGGTATTGAACGACTTTCCATAATTTCGATTTGATAAGGCTGCATATATAGGGGAGTGTATTTTGGCTCAAAGTGTTCCTTTTTTTTTGTCTCTATTGATTCAATCATTGGGTCATTATTTTCATCTTTATTAACGTTTGTTATTGCTAATAACATTTATTAGCACGAGATGGTTGTGTTATTGACAATGAAATACTTTCACGGGGTGTGAGGAAGAGTAGATAGTGTCAAGGAGTGAGTGGTATTGGCTCAGTAAAGCCTTGTGTAAAACTATTGTACTTCGATGAAAGTGATTAAGCTAGGTGAGGGTCCCTCAGACATAAGTCAGATGTGTCAAACTGTGTTGCCAAATTCGATTGTTGATTTGTTCGTTTTGTGTTTAATTTTTCTGTTTGCATTTTTCTGAAAAATTGACAGTTGTTAACACATTTGCTCTGTATTAAGCAACAGACCGAAACGGTTCAAAGCAAATGAGGCAGCATAGAATCTTTGCGAAACTACATCCTTCGGGACTTTCACATAATAAGTTCACTGATATCACATAACTGAAGCAAGTTAAGAATATTACTATATATCATCTTAAACCTTTAGAAGTTACTATGATTAGACATGGGGCAGTTCTCAACATCAAAAATTAGTGTTATAATTACAAGAATGCCTATGGAATGATTGAAAGAACTTAAATTCGTGATCAACACTCAATGCCTAATCTATATGGTAAATGTATGTAAAGGCAACCAAATTCATACAAAACATCATCATCATATTGCAAATTGATTAACTATAAATGTTAAATAAGTGATAAAATTAGGGTTGGTGATTGTTGAAAGGGTGACGACTTAGTGTTGTCTTAAAGAAGATGGAGACAAGTTGTCCTTGAAGGAGAAGAAAAAAATGTTACGATTCTCCTCTCCTTGTGGTGGAGACTAGCATGTCCTTCTCCCTGCTATAGCAATCTAATTAATTGGTGGTAAAAGACTGGAGATTTGATAGTAGCAAGTTTAGGAATTGTTGTGAAGACCTAAACTTCAAACATTTATTTACATTTGTTGCATACTTGCATGTTAATAGGTTGAACAAGGTCAGAAATAGGCCAATATTACAAAGATTGAAAGCTAAAGTCTAAGATGTTAAAGGCACTCAGACTAAGCACCTACTACAAAATACCTTTTAGTCTTTGCCTTCGAAGTTAAAGCCTTGATTCCTATATAGCTAAAATGATGACCAACTTTGTCTAGAAGTTGAACTAATTAAAGATTATAAAGATGTTGCTAACATTAAAAATGAAGCATGTAAGAAAGGTTCAGGCAACTAAATAATCGAAAAACAAGATACAAAAATCTCCAAATTGGGAATTCAATCTTACAAAATTCATAATTCTTAAAAGAAGGAACTCTCAAAGGAAGCTTTCTTTAAATTGGCTAAAGTTATACTCCATAAAATAAATAATTAGACCTAAAAGTTACAAGCTCAAAAGACTGGATAGCTTTGAAATGTCTCGAGTCTGGAATGAAACTCCTAACAAAATATTATCACTGGATATAAGTTTTAGAATTTTAGGTGTACAATTCATTATTTTCAATTGAAAAATGCCTCTCATTTCATTCCAATGAAGCTTAAACATCAAAATAAAAAATATGTATGTTTAAAGGCATTGGTCTAAAAGAAGTCTTTTTAGCTCATTTGCTAATGAACAAAAAAATATAAGTTTGAAGGCCTTATATTCAAGAGAAGTCCCTCAACTCCCTAACTTACAAAAAAACTTGCAGCTCTAAAATCATCAGGTTCAGGAGCAGCCCCTTCAACTCCTTAGCTTGTAAACAAAAACATATAGGTTTAAAAGACTTAGATCTAAATGAAGTTTCTTTAGATCCTTAGCTTATAAAGAAAACTTGCAGGTCTACATGTCTCAGGCCTAAGAGAAGTCATTTTCAGCTTCCTGACTCAAATAGAAAAACATGTAGGTACAAAAGCCTAAGGTCTAAAAGAGTTCCATTTGGCTTTCTAGGTTAAAAAGAAAAACTTGCACGTTCAAGACTCAAATGTAGAAAAAGTATATTCATCTCCCTGGCTTATAAAGAAAACCTACAAGTCTAAAGGCCTTAATTTCAAAAGAAGATCTTTAACTCCATGACTTAAAGAAAATGTTCTCAGACTTAAAAGCCTTATAACCAATAAGGTTCTTATCATCTCTAATCCCAAAATAGAGAAATATCAGGTTCAAAAATATTATGCTTTCAATCAAATGTGCCAAATTTGACAAGGTACGCAATCTAGACCTCATAAGCATATCAACTGTCTCTAATTTTTTTTTTCCAATTTTTAATAATGTAAGAGAGTTAGATTCCACAAGTCAGTCAATTTTATTTAATTTTATATTAAAACTTGATAAGGTAAAGAAGCTAGACATCATAGGTCCACAGACTTGAGACTATCCCTACAGGTCTACTCTAAATCCATCTACATGAGAATGCTTGTTAGATAGCAATTTTACTAAATTGAGCTAGTATGAGAATTTAATATAAAATATTACTTATATGTTCATAAAAAATCTCAGTATGATAATTGTATAGGTGATTCTTAAACTTGAAATTTTAAAGGTATCTTATATAGAAATTGTTACAGTTAGAAATTACCTAAAGTATATCCTAGTTAAGGGTAGTTTAATTGGTAATCGTTGGATTTAGCACAAGCTATAAAAAAATAGTTGAGTGATCAATATATTCGTCAACATCAAGTGATTAGGGATAGCATTATGTTATTCTCTGATAGTATTTATTTGAAAAATTATTGTTTAAGGTGGAATAATACTTTAAAAATAATTTTTAACTGTCATTAAGAAAAATTAATTACTAATTGTGGAACTAATATGAATAGATTGAAATAGAATCTATATATATATATACACAAAACTTAAAATAAATTAAAATAGTTTAACTTATCTAACTTTAAATATAATTTTATGATAATAATTTGTAATTGTTTTATAATTCAAACTCAGAAAAGAATTGCAAAGAAATGGGAATCAATTTCCATAATAGCATACTATTTATGATACATTTTTTTATGTTGTTAATTAATCATAATATATGAATTAAAGCGATTAGAATTTATAAAAATAAGATCGTTGAGCATTTGATGGGATCATATCTCGTATCCCAATAAACACAATTTTATTTCTAGTCCTGATTCAGAAATTATTAACTTGTCTCCCAATTTTAATGTTGTTTTCAGTTATCAAGATCATTATATCCGGAAAAGATGGAGCAGGTGCAAATAGTCAATTTTACATTTTTGTAACCTATAGTTTTCATAAATGTCAACTCCACTTCTAAATGAAATTCTAAGGTTGCCAACCATGAGCATATAAAGAAGTTAGATTCAGGGAGATGGAAATGGTGATAAATAATATGGTAATGCTAAACTTATAGAAGAAGTCAACTGTGCATGGAACAGGGATAATTTGAAATTGGAGCCAAGCGAGGAGGATGACAAAAATAATGATACTACTATAGTAAAAGCAAGAGCTTAAGATGACGGGAAGGACAATATTCCAAAATGTGCTCTGTGAGCGAGAGAATTCTCTTTATGATGTACTTATAAATTCGAATTTTTTTAGTTTTTTCCCTCAAGCTTTGTATTTTGCAATTCTTAGCACTACCATTGTTGGTTTTAAATATTTTTTAAGGTAAAAACTAAAAAATGGATTTTTGACCTTAAATTTTTCATTAAAATACAAATTAAACTATAATATTTCAAAACATTCAAAATAAATCTTAAAGTTTGCAAAAGATTCAAAACAAATTCTAAATAAACATAAATTTGGATAGAGTTAAATTTTTATTTATTATGTATTATGTCAGCACTAACGTAAAATGAATTTAATATTTTTATTAAATATGCAGAAGTTAGTACTACATATGATACAATGAAACTCACTTTTTAAAACAATATTAAATTTGTTTGAATTCTTTTTCAAATTTTTTGATATATTTTCTAATCCATAAGTAAAACTAATAAATATTTTAACCTAAATAATGTTATCTAATTCTAATAATTTTGTTGCAAACCCATACGAGACAATTCTACTTTTTGGGACTCAGTCTATCACTGACATTCGAAAAGGTTATAGAATCAAGCTTTTTCCTTCAAAATATCAGGACTTTATTAGATAAAAATAAAAGTTTGTTGTTATTCTATTACAAGAATATTCCATATATTGTAACATCATAATGAAAGAAGTGGATAAGAAGATATTTTCTCATCATCTTTTCTCTCTCTCATCTCTATCTCTATCCTTCTCTTCTATTCTATCTCCTTAATCATCTGCTCATCTCAACCTAAATCGCCTATCCCCACCAGACACTTAATTATCAAGAGCTACTGCTAACATTTTTGGAGCTTTCGTTGGGAGTGACCACCTGTGCCAAATCAGCCATGGAAGAGCAGTTTTCTAAGTTGACGGAGCAACTTTCCAAACATTTTGACTCTTTTGAGGCCCTACAACAACTCGTCCAGAGTCAACAATCGGCTATGAATGAACTCCAACTTAAAATGACCAAATTGGAAAACAACCTCTTCTACCTTTTTCATCTTCTAACCTAATAACTTTGCATGCCCCGACCCTACGTCAACCCATGCCCTCACCCTCATACTCATCCTTTCCACCACCCCTGTTGGATCCCATCTCCGGAATCCAACTCTTGAACCATAAACGTGAATCATGGTCATCTTATCTTAAAGGGTTATTCCATTAAATCCTAATTAGCCGTTAAATTTTTTTGTTCACTCATAACATCATGAAACCCTTATTAGACATCATCAATACATTTTCAATCTTATAACGTCTGAAAAATCACTTA
>JAOQMQ010000195.1:24578919-24593472 GCA_027563845.1 Erythroxylum subrotundum | reverse complement strand
TTATTTTTATTTATTCTTATAAAATTTTCATCTTATTTATTATATTCCGGTTTGATAGCGGTTCACTACCGGTTGAATCTCCAAACCTTAAACCTTTCCTTCGACCGGTTCGATGTCCGGTCCGGTTTTTAAAACATTGCTTAAAACAGGTTTATAAACAAGAGTTACCTGTGGTCTTACTAGTTTAATCATGAACTCAACGTCCCTAATTTTAGGTTCAACTCCTGTGCGGGAAGATTATGAAATAACCATCATCATTTAAGATATTTAAGTAATATCTACAAGCTAGTATGAGTTTTCTTAGTTTTCTTTTAAGGAATCAAACTCATGACTTTAAACGAACTTAAAAATAAATTAAAATAAGGTTAAAGAAGAAGTATCTTTACTTGTTAAAGAGATTAAAATTTAATTGAAAATAGTTTCTAATAAAATTTAATTAATTAATTTAGTTTAAAAGTTTGATCAATTAATTTATAAATTAATCAAATTTTAATAATAAAGATTATTAAAATAAACTAAAGTGGGATGACTAACTTAACTCTGTAATCATTGATAAATTATATGTGAAGAAAAGGATTACTATATAGTCAAATAGCGTCACTATCACACCACACCAAGTGTTGAATACTAATTGAAATGGATGCTGTCAAATTTTGAGTTTGCTGTTTCGTCTTATACACATAATTGAATTATTGACGGCTTAACAAATTGGCGTTGAGTACTGCATAAAAAGATTTTTTAATTTGGATGCTGTCAATTTTGAGTTTCCTGTTTGTCTCATACACATAACTGAAATATTGACGGCTTACAAATTCCAAATAATTCTTTACTTCATTGAAAATAACTTCTAGGTAGGAAAACTAGTAACTCTGAGAACCTATATTTTTTTTTTTCACTTGATTGCAAAAAATTTTAATTCCCATGATTGCATAGAAATTTTAATTCCCATTTCGTAACAATTAGAATTGAAATTACAAATCCAACCCTATTAGTATCACCGTAAATTAAGAAAACTTCTTTTGAATATTGTTTTGTAAGTTGAAAATTGAAATTAAATTGTGAATTAGATTTGAGATTTGTGTTGAGTTGGATAACAGTTTTGTTTTATCTAACTGGTTTAAGTCACGTTAATATATAAAATTCACAATTTAAGTCACGTTAATACATAAAATTCAACAATATCCAACTTTATAATTTTTTATATTTTAATATTTATGAAATAATATTATTTATATTTTAGAACTTAATTTTGTTAGTTTAGCATTGATATATTAGATGCTTTTCTCAATTTTATAATTGTCTTTATTATTATAATTATTAAAATATTATATTAATGGTTTTTAATCGGTTAAAATCAATTATTCCAGGAAAAAAGAAAATCTCTCTCTCCCTCTCTTCCGTCACACAGCTTCTGCAACTCAGGTGTCACAATATTCCCGTCACCCAAATCCGGGTCAACTTACACCGATTCTGCCCGAGACAAAAAGCCACTCTCCAAAGCGCAGAGTTAGAGGCGAGAGAAGTGCAACTAAGGAGGCAACCTGCAACGGGCTATTATGAATGGAGTGGGGGTAGGCGGAGACAGCGTGGCGTTGACTGGGATTGGTGACGAGAATTAGCCTAAAAGCGCTGGATTTGATGATTAGAGAATAAGGTGATGGAGTAGAATTTCGAAAAAGGGATTTTTGTTTTTTGCTTTTGTGTTTGGGATTAATTAATTTTTAATATTAAAAATTAATATTTTAATAAACTTTTATAAATATTAAAGTGATATTAAAATTAATTTATAACATATTAGGTAACGTCGTACACTTTTAATCAAAGTGAAAAGAGGCATGAACAGCTATTAATTCAAAGCAAACTTTGATTTGTTTGCACGAGATCCTGAGACGTCTTTTGAACTGGAACCAGTAAATTTGGTTACGTAATGTTGATCATATCAACATAATTGCTGTCGCTGAGTCGGCAACTCGTTACGCATTATACACCCGCAGTCACTTGTCTGGTAGGTAAAAGAATGGACAGGAACTGGAGAACATTTTGATTGTCTGAACTCTAGAGCTCGACTGCTTGGGCCCAACATGTTTAAGAAACATTTTATAAGGTTAGGGCAGGTGTCATTGGACATCAAATGGCATTTTATTCGCCGTGAAAGCCGAATTCAATTGCTTGCTCATAGAGTTCATACAACATAGATCAAATTACGAACGTTAACGTAATATATCACCCTTGCCAATAAGCTTTAAAAAAGACAACGCAGGTCTTCAATGTACATGTTGACGAAGCTTGGAGGATCTGTTCTTTCATCTTTAAAATTCCATTACTGAGATGATTCGGAAGTCCAATTCCTTGAATGTTCTCTGTGCATAACACAACTCAAATCCATTCCACTTCAAAGAAAGAGGAGTAGAGAATAAAGTGCCAGGTAACTTTCTATTGCTCACAAATCCAATTCCAGAACCAAAATCCAAAATTTTCTACTCTTACGGATACAGGGTTGTCAATCCATGGATGGCAGCTCAAAATAATCGTACAACTTGTGCTCTTTTATTATCAAGTGGGGAAAATCAAAATTCACTAGACCATCTTAACAATGAACAAAAGGGTTCTAACTCAACCTTTATAAAAGAAAAATGTCTTCTCTCTTATGATATACACTAGATAAAAATACAATTCATTCATGGGGTCCTAACTACCAATCAGGAAATTTGACCCCTGCAATTTTTAGGATTCCAGAGAAAAGCTGGCTTAGCTTCTAACAAACCCAATAACTGCAAAATTTTAGTCCTCAGGAACAATTACTCTCTTGATACAGGTGCATATTCCTGGATTGCTGTTGCTAGCTTATCTCGATCCTCCTCTGTTTTAGTTCTAATTAAGAATGTCCGTGGCACAACGCTGTCGCCATTACCACTATCATCACCCTGCAGAAGTCATCCAGCTTCTCTAAGTGGCATTCTATAGAATTAAAGAATCTAATATGAAGTTTCATCAGATTTTGTATCATTTAACCTTTTATGAAAGTCTTGCACAACAATTTATACAGTTAAACTACTAGGCTTTTGTTTTGGCACCAATATCACAAAACAATAAGTAGATTTACTTATTTCAGCTCCTATCACCTAGAAAAAGGACATTTGTAAATACAGAGTCCTACATCTAATCCAAACAAAGAGTAAAATACCTAGGCCTCGCAATGCTAATGTAATTGAATTTCACATGGTAAAAATGCTCTTATCCAATATATGAAGGAATCGAAAAGGTAAAAGACACATTTAATTTCCATTCTACATGCAGATCCAGATCATCTACGAAGAAATGTTGAAAGAAAGCCATAGGCTGAAAATGTTCACTCCTATAGTAGAAAATAGATTAAAATTTCAGAATCTTGCAGTTTCCATTCCTGAAGCCTGATTGCAGTGATAAAACATGTTGCATCCATAATTATAATCATTATCATTATTTGCTTCAACCAAAATCAGTGGAAAAACTTAGGATGTGCTCATAATAAATATCATTACCGAAGTGTGAAATATTGCAACAACCGAATTCTTTTGTAAACTTGTCTTGATTCCTGGATACAGCAAAGCATTTAGCGATACTTTCCCCACCTGCCATGCAGCCACAAAATAAGTTGACAGCGCTCTAAGTATTTGCATATATGTGCTGTTTATCATGCAATTTATCCCTTATTATTAGAAGCAGCCAGTCAATGATCACATCATTAAACAAACAATATAGATGTTTCTGAATGAAATCAATTCCTTAATTGAACTTACATCGTTACGAACAACAATTGTTGGTTTTGATTCTTTAGTACCCTTGCTGACACCCTCTTTACACTTGATGGAAAGGTGACCTGTGCCCTTATCTTTCCATGCGTCTTTATCGGCTGGATCACCTGACTGGACACATCTCGAGGAAAACATAAAAAAGAACTTTAGCCAATCATAGAGCTGAAGAAACACGATACTATTAAGGAAGTATAACTTCAGTTGAACTTGACTGGACAGATCACGAGGAAAACATAGAAAAGAACTTTAGCCAATCATAGAGCTGAAGACACACCATACTATAAGCAAGCATAATTTCGGATGGTCAAATTCAACTTGGTGAATCATTAATTAAAAAACAACCAAGAAATTCAGATTATCTCCTTAGGAGATCATATAACTAAATCAAGATGTTCTAAGTTATAGCAAAAATGGATTGCTTTTAGGCATTACTAAAAGCAAAATTTTCCGACGAGTTAGCTATCATGTGAACTCATCAAGCATGATGATATAAATTATTACCCTGACATATAGCTTGCACTTGACCTCATGGACCACAATAATGCCCATTTCTTCAGATTTCTTTACAGATGGGCTGTTAGGTTGCTGTAACTCGTTTTCTGAGAGAAAAGAAAAAAGTCAAATCATCAAAGAATGAAATCTACTAGAAAAGAGAACTTCTGTTACCAAAAAAATCACGAAAAAGACATAATAGAAAGCAAAACTACAAAACTGTAAGGAATGAAATAAAAATGCCATCCTCTATTTTCCATTCCTAAGCAAAGAAGAAAAGTACCACATAGATTTGTGAAATAGAAAAAATCAAAATCAATAGTCGATCTTCCTTGACACCAAAAACTCCAAACAGGTCCAATAAAAGAACTATCGTATTCCAACATTTTCATCAATAGAAGTATGGAAATCTTGTCGTAGAACCTACAAGGCCATCTGAATAAAATAAATTTACATTGCAGAATTCCATGTTCACTGTATACCAGATAAAATTAATCGTACATTACAGATATATTATTTTCTGAAATGTTTTAGGATGACGCATATTAATTGACAGAAGTATGTATATCTTGCTGTGGAAGTATATTCCCTGTAGTCTCAAAAGAAATCATGCTTTCATCTGAATACCAAATTGAATAATATGATTCCATAACATGTACAATGCCCACTTCAAAGGATAATAAACAACCAGGCAACTGCAATGCAGCTATCAGGTTTCTATCAAATTATATCCAATGTTTATCCTTTTTTTTTTGGGTTGGAAGGTTATATCCAATTGTTATCTTACACGAATAGAAGTGAAATGAACTCCTAATCCAACAATGAAAAAGTGCAATCATGTTATCATCCATATTCTATCACCTTCCTATATGCAATGCATATAGGAAGGTGATGGATGATAATAAACCCCTGATTAAGTATTCCAGGAGAAAGTCACGTGCTAAGCAAGAATGAATCAGTAGATCAGTTTTAATTGTTTTATGTCTGCTCTACGTGTCCTAGAATGAAGGAGTCAGTTATGTTTACTAGTTAGTTGAGAATCTTATTTTCAGATATGCTTCTATTTCTCTGTTCTGTTAGCTAGTCATTTTAGGCAATTAGTTATTTCATTTGTCTATAAATATTATGCATTACAGGATGCAGGGATATGAATAATAATACAACTCATTCGAACATTTCATTCGTGGAGATTCTCCCATTGGTTATTATTCCTTCTTTAAGTGAGATTCTTGCTTATAGAGAGCTTAATAGATCTTTATTCTGCATTTATCTTCTAAAGTACCTAGTCTCTACCAGATGATAACAATGAGAAAAGCTAGAAAGAAAAAACAGTGGCTACAAAATTTTGCTCGAGCCTAAATTTCATGCAACATAATGCACTAAAAGTCCTCAAATAACACAGTGGAAAAGCATCAATAAACTGATTCTCTCACCATCATCTGCATCATCTGAAATTTTATTATTTTCTGGAATCACACGCTGGTCTCCTAACCCTGAAATGAGAACAGAAGTCCGCTACCACATCAGTAAAGCAGCTTAACAAGTCCACACAAGAGCTGCAATGCTTTGCTATAGATAAGAAGGGCATTTGTAATTCCCTGACCTATTGACGGAAAGTAAAAAGAAGATGCAACTACTAGTCACATAATCTTCAATGACAACTCAAAATCTTGAAAAATCCTTGGTCCAAAAATTCGGTCATGCACCTTCATTACATTCGTCCAACCGAACACCCCCAACAACCAAAAGAAATTAATGATTCACAGCTGAAAAGGCCAAATACAAGTCTCAAGAGCTTGTGAAAGCATCAAGGGGGCCAGCTTGCATGCTTCAAAAGTTTGCTTCTCATTCATGAAATTCAACTCATATACTGTGGTTTAATTGCTCAAGAGTAACTTTTGAGAATCACACAAAAAGCTCTGGTGAAAGTATCAAAGTAATGCAGTATAGGACATACCAACTGAGATTGGAGTTTGGTTGTTGGAAAACAGTCCAAAACTTTGGCTGCTGGGGAATGCTCCAGAGCTTTGATAAGTGGAAAACAAGCCTGAGTTCTGTTTGTCTGACCAAAATGAAGTGGTTTGACTAGTGGAGAATAATCCAGAACTTTGACTGCCAGAGAATAACCCAGAGCTGTGGCTGTTAGTAACCACTCCAGAACTTTGATTAGTGGAAAACAAGCTAGAATTCTGTTTGTTTGGCAATAACCCAGTGTCTTGACTATTTGAGAGCAATCCAGAACTTTGACTACCGGAGAATAAGCCAGAGCTATGGCTGTTATTAACCACTCCAGAGCTTTGATTAATAGGGAACACTCCAGAGTTTTGGCCATTTGACAATAAGCCCGAACTTTGACTGTTAGAGAACAATCCCGATTCTTGAGTGTTCGAGAACAAACCAGAGCTTTGACTTTTCAAACTTACATTGGAGCTTTGACTACTAGACATTCCCCCTCCAGAACTTGGATTTTTGGAGAACATACTCGAAGTAAATGAAGTAGTAATACTTGTATTTGTATATGCTGGAGTACTACCAGTTTTCTCTTGAAATGACTTGTTTCCAATACTCCTTGCTTCATGGATCAATTTCTTTTCAGAGGCAAGAGATTCAGCGGCAGGTCTTTCTTTTATAGCATTTGCTTTGAGCCAGTTTACAACATCACTAAACTTCTCCTGCAACAGGAAGGTAGCATATCAGTAGATTATATGGTTGAGATATCAAATACAAATCTACCTTGCATCTAGCCTAAATGTCGGTAAGGCCTACCATAATGTTTGACGCATGAGAAAGGTAGTCTCCAACTCCATCTTCCCAAAGTTCATCTGGATGATCTTTAAGTTGAGTTTGCACCCAACTGTCACGAAAAGAATAATAATAGTACAGCCATTTAGATGAAAGAAAAAGCAGCAAAGAAAGAACCAAAATGAACATGTACGTCCTTAGTGAGAGAAATGCACGTTACTGTTCTAGACAGTTCAAAAAGAATAAAGAAATGTCAAATTAGAAAATACAAGAACATTCACTAGCTAAAATGGTAATACATAAACACAGAGATCGACTCTGCCGGGTGTTTAACAAAATCTCAGAAATAAAATGATGATTTCAAAGCTGTGATGATGTTGAAGAAAAAATGGACCTGGCAAATTGAGTATTGAGAGCTCTCACATGCTGCCGAGAAGACTCAGCTCTGTGCATATCCAACGATGGCACTGAACTCAACTGCTGATGAGCCGTCTCGGGTCTATGAGCATCATTAAAAGATGAGCCTGAGACAAGTCTTTTATTTTGAAACTGCACCATCGACCAAAACAGGAATCAAAATAACACTGGAGTAGCAAATAGATTCATACACATAAACCACTAACAAATTGTAGCATATCAAAACCTCATTATTAAATTTGAAAACAAAAAAGGAACCAAACTCAACAATCCAACTTGAAAAACTAATAGCGGAAACTGAAACACAGATTATAAAAACAAAAGGCAGCAATTTTGAAGAAATGGAACAGTAGAACGTAGACTAGGGTTTTTCCCTTGAGAATCCAAAAGAAAAGGAAACAAAATACTTACAGTCATATCAGGAGCCGAGTCGGATGCGGCGAAACGTTTCGCTCCTTTCATGGTAAAGACTAAAGTTTCTTCAAATATTGGTAGACGAATGCAAAGATTGAAGAAGACAGATAGAGAGCCAAAAAAATTGATCTCTTTTTCAGGTTTCCTCCTTTTTTGCTACTGCTCAAAAGAGAGCCTTTTTTATTTTTTTATTTTTAATGTTTGATAATTAGGGAAGATTTTTTATATGATTTGATGATGGACTCGTTTTCGGCCGTGCGATGAGGTGGGGAAGTAATTTTCAATTAGGACCGTTAGATTGCCCCCCAATTTGGGCTTGCAGGGGCCTGCTGTCATTGATTAACGGGGCCCGCAGGTAGAGTCTTTTGGTTAAAACCCGACCCATTTATTATTTGCGGTCTTCATTGGCATAGTGCTGTTATTTTACCGACATTATTTACTATTAACTCCCTAGCCTGCTAAGATAACCTAAATATCACTCATAATATGCAGATAGTATTCACAATAGAATAATCTAGATATTATTAACAAAATATCTAGATAAAAATAAATAATTTATAGTGCAAAAATGAATATTAGAGTGTGTGGTAATTATGAAAAATTAAAATATACAGATATAAT
Organism: Erythroxylum subrotundum; assembly: GCA_027563845.1. Taxonomy (NCBI): domain Eukaryota; kingdom Viridiplantae; phylum Streptophyta; class Magnoliopsida; order Malpighiales; family Erythroxylaceae; genus Erythroxylum; species Erythroxylum subrotundum. The sequence continues at coordinate 24,584,992 of JAOQMQ010000195.1, read as the reverse complement.
TAGTTTGGTTCATTTATAAATTCTCATCTTTCTTCTTGTATCAAGAAATAAATTCAAATATTTAAGAATACAACTCAGTAAGAATTCAAATCTTCTAAAATCTAAGTTACCGATTAATATTTATAATTTAGTTAATAAGTGAATGTTTATAATATAATTCCTCTTTTTACTCATAATAATAATTTGTATGTCATATTTTTCTAATTTTAATAAAGTCATGATTTTGCCCAATCATTTCAACAAGTGGTATTAAAGACTAATTAGGGCATATATATCTAGTTATCTTATGCTTTGTAGTTACTACTATAAGTGCATCTACACTATTAGAAAATATGTTAGATATTATTTACTCTTTGAAGGTGTTGAATACTATTCATATATGTAATTATTGTTTACGTGAAATAATAAGTTATTTCTCTTAACTCAAAGAAGTTTGGGATCGAAACAATATTATTTAAATTTATGATTGAGAAGTTCAATGGGAATAATTTCTCAATATGAAAGTTCAAGATGAAAGACATCCTTTCAAAGGATAATTACCTTGCAATTATTAGTATAAAGTTGACAGACTTTATAAATGGTACCAAATAGAATGAAATGGTTATAAATGTTGGTGCAAATTTTCATCTCGCTTTATCTTGTGAAGTTTTGTTAAGTATAAAGGAGAAGAAAACAACACAAGAGACATGAGATCATTTTACAAAGTTATATGAAGTTAAGTCACTCTACAACAAATTTTTTAAAGAGGAAAGTTTATACTCTTTGGATGTGAGAATTTATTTCAATAATTGAGCACATTAATAATTTGACCACTCTATTCTCTTACCTCACATTATTGGAATATAAAACAACATTATTTGAACATTTTGAACTTATACTTCAAAGTTTACCTAATTCTTATAATTAATTTATCATCAACTTAACTGATAATCATCTTACAGACTACTTAGTCTTCAATGAGGTTGTGACCATAAGTTTTGAGGAAGCAAGTTGATAGGATGATTAATTTTCACTATTTTGATTTCTAATTCCCTTTTGTTGAGTGCAAATTGAGTTTAACCTAATGGACTTACTCATCTTTTGTTATTAGGGAGTCTTGAGCATTCTTAGAGTTGATTATGAAGTAAAAAGTCATGAAATGGACAGATATGGAAACAGATATAAGCTAGCAGACGTGTTGCTGACTAAGCGTGGGCATGTGCAAGGAAAAAAAATCTGCAGAATCTGTTTTGAAATCAGATCGATCCACCTAAGATCTTCATGATCTTGAGAATCAAATTGTAGCCTTACTAAAGGGGATCTGCAATTTGAATATGGAGAGAGAATATATAACAGCCCAAACCATCCACCCACAAATATTGTCCGCTTTGGGTTGCCCCTATGGCCAAACCCTCACGATTTTGCTTTTCCTCTCTTGGGAAAACACGTATTAAGGGGAGAGGTATCCATACCCTTATAAGGCGTACTCCGTTCCCCTCTCCAACCGATGTGGGATTTCACAATCCACACCCTTAGGGCCTAGCGTCCTACGCTGGCACAACGGTTTGAGAAACGACTCTGATGCCATTTGTAATGGCCTAGACCATCCGTCTACAGATATTGTCCCCTTTGGGTTGTCCCTCGGACCAAACCCCTCACGGTTTTGCTCTTCTCACCCTTGGAAAAATGCGTCTTACCTGGTGTGGGAAGAGCAAATCCGCGAGGTGCTTGGAGCCCAAAGCTGACAATATCTGTGGGCGGGTGGTCTGAGCTGTTATAGAATATCTACTGAAAATAACGAAAAGGAGGAGAGAGGATATTGAAAAGCATAAAAGAAGACATTTTTACTGTTCACTAGAGGCAATATAGGGAGTTTACATTTTTTGCAGTAGTTTTCTAGGACTTTTCATATTTTCTGGGAAAAAGATTAGGGATGGAGACTTTGTATTTTGCTATTTCTTTGTTGGTTTTTACTTTCGTTATGAGTAGCTAAATCTTTCTTCTTGGTTGAAGAAAACCGTGTTATTACCTAGTATGTGTGAGAATTCTAATAAAGTTTGTTTCATTTATGAATATTGAGTGTCTTCCGAATTGCTTTTTATGATTGAATTGGTTGATTTCTATGGTGCGCAACTAGGAATTGATTTGTTTAATAGCCAGATTAGTAGGAATTGACGTTCAGTTTTGCTAATCAAAAGTGGCAATTAGGATTACCATCTTTACGTTAGAGTGGAAAATTCTAAGAAGGTACTTAACTTGATTAAATGCAAGTCATACATGTGTTGTCTTATTCATTGGTTTCTTAGTTCTTAAAGCTATTAATCAATTAAACTTAAGATCGTATCTAAGTTGTTGACTAATAAGAATGTTTAGAATACATGTTTCTATTCATTTAACCTTAAGAGAAAACATCACCCAATGAATGTTTGTTGATGGACTGAAGTTTATATCAAAGATCCATATTAGTATGATAACATCAGTGACTCGAAACCAAGGTTTGTTTACTGAATTTCCAAATCTGATTATTTTGTTAATTTTCAATTTCAACCATTTTTAAATTCTTAGATGGACGTGAATTAACCCCCCCCCCCCCTCCCAACTTTGTTTTAGTTTTGAACTTGTATAATCTTTATCGTTAAAATTCCTCATGGGAACAATCTCAACTCTTCACTAACTACATTTTTCATTATTAGAGTTGGTATTAATTTGGTTGCAGGATACAGTAGTACCAAATTTTGGCGTCGTTGTCGGAGAATTTCTTGACGATTTAATTTTGGCGTCGTTGTCGGGGAATTTCTTGACGATTTTTCTAGTGATGTTTTTATTTTTGTTTTTGGTTTCGTTGCTCTTAGTTACCTTGTCTTCTGTTTGATTTAGTTTCATAGTTTTTCTATTTTTTGATCTTTTAGCGGTATGGCTCATTATCAGTATGCTTTTGATTATGATTTTTCATATTATCCTTATTATGATGATGAGTTTCCATCTATTGCTACTTACAGGTTTGAACAGCAAGTGACATATTTTACACCCTTAGCCCTGCAAGTACCGAGGGATGACCAACAAGCTAAGGTATGTGAAGTTTGCTCATTTTTGGGTTATCCTTTTTTGTACGAGTCCTGTTTTGCAGGATACACAGTACAAATTCACTTCTCCATCGAGCTACTATCACAGAGCCTCCACCTCTACCATCGCCACCATAAGCTGATGAGATGTCTTTGGAGGAGATCGTAATGAGTTTGACAACAAGCACTCTTCAATTCCAGTAGGAAATGAGGAGTAGCTTGAAGACCTTGGAAGATCAATTGAGCCACTTAGCGGATGTGGTAGAGAGCATGGAAGCCCAAGTATTTGCAAGTGTTCTTAGCCAACAGGAGAGTGATGCTGAGAAGTTGTGCATTCCTTCAGAGAGTGGAGATCAATTGGAGAACCCAGAAGCAATAAAGGAAGAGCAATTGGAGTTAGGAGAGGAAGAGGTTATAGTTCGAGAAAAGATGAAGGATGTGCAACCTCCTAAGGTAAGCGATGCAGTTCACATTATCGCTAACCAAATTTCGTTTGCTTTTCCTAGTTGTTTACAGGTAAAAGAAGAAGAACATGAAGAGTCGCAAGAAGTGCAGTTTTTAGGAGAGCTGTGGGCGAGCGAGTTGAAGACCGAAGTTGGCAAGCAGGATGTCGAGTTTCCACACCTATTGGTGATACTCTTACAGAGACTATCCTGGTGTGAGAAGGGTGATGCTCGAAAAGATGAGTGGACATTAGAGTATAATGGTGAAACGATAAAGTTTCACTCCTCAGAAGCCTCGAGGCATCATGCTAATAAAGAGCCTACTTCGAGGGAAGATGCTCCAGGCTCCTCACGAAGTTTGAGCATGCGTCCTGTTGGGCTCAAGCATCCATTCGATAATGGATAATGTATATATGCCAAAGGTCAAGCTTCTAACCTTAAATAAGCATTTAATGGGAGGCACCCCATCCGTATCTCTTTCTTTTGTGTGTTTTTCTCTTTTATACATATCTTTTGGGTGTTTACTTTGAGTGTTTTACTTGTTTTCTTTAGTTTGTTTTGTTTCTAGGCGTTTGAAAAGGAAGCTGCAATCTTTCACTTTAACACTGCTATTTGTGTTTTCAAAGCTGCAATCATTCATTTCAAAGCATATGGCGTCTTCAATCTAGGGGAGTACTTCTGTTCCCATCCCTTTTTTGTGCATTTATTGTTTTTGGATATTGAGGACAATGCCCATTCTAAGTGTGGGGGTGAGGCAAGTGTGAAATTTTTACACACTTGAATTGTTGTGAGTTTGACGGTGATGATGAGAATGTAGTAACTTAAATGATTTCAGTCTCTAGTTAATAGTTAATTGTGGTACATGAATTGATGTTGATGCTTTTGATTTGAGAAACTTTGATTGACTCTTGAAATGATGCTAACTTCAAAGTTTTTTTTTTCTTTTTCCTTTGTGTGCCTTACATATGTTTGGTGACTCTTGTGTATAATGTTTGGTATTTAAGTACATTTTGTATAGCTTGTCATATGAATGTGGAATGAGATGCTTAGAATGCAGTGTCGAAAAAGAAAATAAAAAAGAAAAAACCAAAGAGAAAAAAGAAAAAAAAACAAAAAGAAGAAGAGATAACTATCTTTGGTTTTGCATTATTGATCAAAAATGTCTTTGTCTTGTGTTATTAAATAAGAAGCATCATTGTTCTTTTGTTTTTGAGTTGTTATATATTGGGTAATCTACACTCCGCTGGCTTCAACTCACATTCTCTACAGTTGAAGTTATGAGTGGTGCTTTTTGTCATTTGAAATGGTGATCCAACGAAGTAGCCGGGGGTGTTCACCATAAAATGTTCACCTTCGCGTCAAAAAGTTAGATGACTTATCAAACTAGTATTGCCCATATCTCTGCTTGTATTGTTTCTTTTCATTTGGATTTGTGTCGTTCTGAGCATCCTTGACTTGTTTATATGATAACAAATTCAAAATGGCTTAAGTGCTAGATATTATGCATTTTGAGTTACTATTTTACTGACTGTGTGCTTGCATGTGAGTTGAAATGAGTGAATTGGATTGAAAGCATTGATGGATTTCTGTGTGTTTGATTAACTATTTACTCTTGACCAAAATTTTTTGAGTGAAGCATTTGATTTATTGCTTAAGGACAAGCAATGGTTCAAGTGTGGGAGAATTTGATAGGATGATTAATTTTCACTATTTTGATTTCTAATTCCCTTTTGTTGAGTGTAAATTGAGTTCAACCTAATGGACTTACTCATCTTTTGTTATTAGGGAGTCTTGAGCATTCTTGGAGCTGATTATGAAGTAAAAAGTCATGAAATGGACAGATAAGGAAACAAATACAAGCTGGCAGACGTGTTGCTGACTAAACGTGGGCAAATGCAAGGAAAAAGAATATTTGCATAATCTGTTTTGAAATCACATTTGATCCACCTAAGATCTTCATGGTCTTGAGAATCAACTAGTTGTCTTACTGAAGGGGTCTGCAACCTGAATATGAGGAGAGAATATCTGCTGAAGATAACGAAAAGGAGGAGAGTGGATATTGAAAAGCATAAAAGAAGACATTTTTATTATTCACTGGAGGCAATATAGGGAGTTTACATTTTCTGCAGTAGTTTTCTAGGACTTTTCAAATTTTCTGGGAAAAAGACCAAGGATGGAGTCTTTGTATTTTGCTATTTCTTTGTTAGTTTTTACTTTCGTTATGAGCAGCTAAATCTTTCTTCATGGTTGAAGGGAACCGCGTTATTGCCTAGTATATGTGAGAATTCTAATAAAGTTTGTTTCATTGATGAATATTGAGTGTCTTCCAAATTGCTTTTTATGATTGAATTGGTTGATTTCTAGGGTACACAACTAGGAATTGATTTGTTTAATAGCCAGATTTGTAAGGATCTGACGTTTAGTTTTGCTAATCAAAAGTGGCAATTAGGATTACCATCTTTATATTAGAGTTGAAAATTCTAAAAAGGTACTTAATTTGATTAAATGCATGTCGTACATGTGTTGTCTTATTCATTGGTTTCTTAGTTCTTAAAGCTATTAATCAATTAAACTTAAGATCGTATCTAA
>JAOQMQ010000195.1:24550117-24564354 GCA_027563845.1 Erythroxylum subrotundum | reverse complement strand
ACTTAAATTTTCACATCAAAAATAATTCACCAACAATTTCTAAAAATATTCAAAGTATACGAAAATTGCCAAAATTAATTAATACAGTCCGAATAAATCAGAAATCTCATTAAACCAATTTAAACGGAAAATGTCATGAATGCATGCTAAAATGCTTATGCACAATTTAGAAAATAACTAAATTTCCTTAATATTCTAACCCCTAATTTGGGGCGCTACATTCAATATTTTCCTAATTTTTTTAATGTATGTTTTCTTAAATTTTAAGCTTTTGTTAGGAATTTCTTTGACAAAAAAAAATTCTTTAATCTGATGGAAGTGGAGAATTTACGTCCCATTAATTCAAAAATCACTTGGCATTATATGGAATTATACAGTAGATTTCTTTTCCATAGACATCGAAACAAAACAAATTTATTGAATGTAAGCATTGCCATATTGTTGAAATCAAGTTAATGTTGCTCTTCAACAAAAATGTTCCTCTCAAATTTATTGGATGCATCCTTAACTACATTTTCTCTAATTAATAGATTACATATTTCCTCCTAAATAATAAGAAAACTCCTTTTTGTAATATTTTTGTTAAGGACCTTTATCACTCTAGTTTATGTATTTTCAAATTTTAATGCTTCCTTTGTTTGAAAACTCTAAGTATGCGTCAGTCTTCTAAGAAAATAGTTCATAGTAAGATATAGTCCACTGCATAAAGAATATAGATGTCTTAATAAAAACACTTATCATATTTATATCTCTAGCCACATTGTTTTTAGTGAGCAATGCTCTTTATTTTTCATATAATCACTCTTTGCTGGCATCATGTAATTTATCATTCATTACTTTTCCTAACTTTGATGAATGGTTTTGAGGAAAATTGTAAAACTCTATATCAACTAAAGTGTTAGCAGATTAGTCGCAAAGTTACATTCCTTTATGTTCTGACTCCACTCCTATTTTAGATGTACCCTCCAATGAAACTAACTTAACTCAATAACTTCCCTCTTTACCACAATTCCAAGACTCTATTACTAAAAGTTCTAAATAATAAAATGACACTAAACATCCTTTATTATCTCCTAATGACGTTGTCTCTACCACTTCTATACCAACTACTAACTACACAGTACCTCAAACACCATCTTGGCCACCTAGAGAAATATGTCCTCCTATTCACCTTAAAGATTATATTTATCCTACTATTCTCTTAGTTTCTTCTACTGAGCCCAAAAATTTAAAAACATCCCGCAAATTTGCAAATTAGCGAGAAGCCATACAAGAAGAAATTGATGTGCTTCAACTTAATAAAGCTTGGTCTCTTGTCCCTCATCTACAAAATGCCAATATTGTAGGTTGCAAATAGGTTTATAAGACTAAGTACAAAGAAGATGGCATTGGATAGGTTCAAATCACAATTATTGGACAAAAGATATACACCAATTTTAGGCCTTGATTTTGGAGAAACCTTTAGCCCTATTATTAAGGCCATAATTATTTTCTTTAAACTTTCCTTAACTGTTTATTTCAAATGGAACTTAAGCAGTTAGATGTAAAAAATACATTCTTGAATGGTATCCTTAATAAACAAATATATATAGAGCAACCACCTAGTTATATGCATCTTACACTTTCTAATTATATTTTCCTTTTGTATTTTGTTGTATATTCTTAAGCCAACTAATCCCACTATCTATTGACAATTATGTGGCTTGCTTTAGTATCTATCTTTCATTAGACCTAATCTCATATATGCTATAAACCAAATGTGCCAACATTTTCAAAATCCCACTATGAAGAACCTGCAAGTGCTCAAACACATTTTACATTATATTAAAAAGACATTAACTTGTGGCCTCCATTATTTTTCTCAATGTTCTCTCACATTTAGTACTTTTTGTGATGCATATTGAGCAGGTTGTCTATATATAAGAAGGGACACTACTAATTTTTAAATTTTTATTGGCTTAAATTGTGTGTTTTGGGGCTCTAAGATGCAATCTACAGTTTCTTGCTTTAGTGTTGAGGCTGAGTATTGCACTTTAGCAACCACCCTAACTTGGCTCCAATATCTCTTTCAAGATCTTTCCATCCTCTTTCAAAAAATTACATGTTCTTCTTTGTGATAATAAGAGTACCATTTATATGTCTTACAGCCCTGTTGTCCATGCTCGTATAAAGCACACTAAGATCGACTATCATTTCATCTATGAGAAGGTTACAACTAGAGCTATTGACCTTTGCTATATTTCTAATATAAAGCAAATTGATGATATGTTTACTAAGGTGCTATCTAAAAGATTCCTTTGCATCTTTTGGGTACAAGCTTGGCATCTATTCTCTTACAGTGCCAACCTTGAACGGTGGTGATAAGATAGCTATAAATTAGGGCTCAATTGAAGAAAATAATCAAATCCCAAATCGTAGGGAAAATAGAAGAGATTCATTAAAGTTAAACCTTGCTATTTGTATATTTATATCTAATAGATTAAATATGTCAAGATTATCTCTATTTTGCAGCAAAACTTTTAGGTGCTTCTTATTCAACATGTTACATTGAAATACATATATACATATAATGTTGTGATACGTAATAACTTGAGCATATTACCTTTCTTCTAATTATCTTATTCATAAAATTATCTTCTTTCTCTACGTCCCATTATTCTTTACACCTTAATATAGGTATGTTTCCATTCCTTCACTTCCCACTCCATAAATGTTTCTTGTAATTAACATTTATTCAATATTTTTTTACTATCTCTATCAAATCTAGCTCAATTTTGTTTTGTGAAGAAGTCTAACAGCATACCTTATATCTGATATAGTATGTTATTATTTTATTATGGTAAGGTTAGCAACTGATGACTCTTAAAGTTTGGCGATAAAACTTTTTCTTTTATTGTGTAGTTGCCTTCACAAGAGTGAATAACTATTTTGAGTCCTTTTTTGTTTTGCTTTTGATAGAGTTGTTTTAAGAATTTGTTCATTTTGCTATTAGTGTTTAGTCTTTGATGTTGGAGATGTTGTGAGTGGACATTGAATAAAGTTGGGAGATGATTCATCCTTAGTGTTTACCAAGTATAAAAGTTGTAGTTGGCTAAGGTTGTTAGATCTTCTGAAATTTTGCAAAAGCTTCTATTTGGTCCCTATTTGTAAGATATTGAATTCCAGTGGAAATGATGGATCAAAACGTTACTTATATATGTAGAATTATTAACCTATAAAAAATGTTATTGGAATTTAAGTAAAAATGTTCCTAAAACTTCAAATTATTAATAATTCTATAACCAGATGATTATATAACTGATGAAGAAGTAATCTTTATGTATAACCAACACTACAAGAAACTTTGAATTAGCGACGGAAAATTACCGACGGTAAAGAAACCGTAGGCAATTACCGATGGAAATAGTATATCTGTCGGCAATGTTGTCTAGAAAATATAGTTTTGGAAGAAAATGTTTACCGATGGAAATTTCCATCGGTAATTTCGTAGGTAAAATGTCGCCCTCTGCTGAAGGCTTGAACGCCATTAAGCCTAACGAAACGACGTCGTTTGGTTTTGTTTCGTAAACTTAAGAACAACTATTGAATAAAATTAAAATGATGTCGTTTGGTTTAAAACCAAATGACGTCATTTTGGTTTTAATTTAAACCACCCGATTCATTACGAGAAAATATTGAATTAGCGACGGAAAATTACCGATGGTAAAGAAACCGTAGGTAATTACTGACGAAAATAGTATATCCGTCGGTAATGTTGTCTAGAAAATATAGATTTGGAAGAAAATGTTTACTGACGAAAATTAGGTAATAGCGTCGCCCTCTGCTGAAGGCTTGAACATCATTAAGCCTAACCAAACGACGTCGTTTCGCAAACTTAAGAACAACTACTGAATAAAATTAAAACGACATCGTTTGGTTTAAAACCGAATGATGTCATTTTGGTTTTAATTTAAACCATCCGAGTCCCTCCCCCCCCCCTACACACACACACACCTGTTGCTTCCTCCTTCTTCCTCCTCAATCTGACGCAAAAACCTCCATCATCTGCCTCTGTCGTGTGGAGCTGCTACGCGCGTGTTCGTCGTCAAGCTGGTGCGTCTCCGGCGTCGTCTTCTCCGGCGGTTTTGAACAAGGTATTCTCCTCTTCTCTGTGCTCTCCTTTTCTGCCAAAATCACCTCTGTTCGTGGTTGATTGTTTTGCTTGATTTAGAGTTTGTTTCATCATTGAGTTGGCTGCATTTATTTTAGTTATTAATGGGTGATTGTTTACCGATGGCCTGTATTATTGTTGGAGAATGATGGAAAAAGATAGGAATTTTGTGTTGAGTTAGGGATGAATTTACCATGCAAACCAAGTGTTTGATGAAAGAATCATAATGCTCTAATTATACAGAAAGATGCTTTGTAATGCATTTTTCCTTTAAATTTTGAATATGAATGCCTATCCTTACGTGTTGTTAAGTTAAAATTGTTGAGTTTAGTCTCGAACTTGAGACTTTTGAGTTTATATACTTTAAAGCTAAATTGGAAAGCAAAGACATTTAAATGTGTAAAATTTCGATTTCACAAGTTTAAGTTAAGATAGGTAGTTGAGAAGAACTTTCTTTGACTTAATACTTTATATCGTAATTTTTTAAGTTACAAAAGAATCTAACGAGACTTCTCTTAATTTTTATATTTTTTAGTTAATTAACTTTTAAATTTTGTCATAGGATAATTCTTTTACATTTGAGAGACTTTTATCATGTAGATTTTTATTTAAAGTCAAGGAGTTAAAGAGATTTCTATTAGACCTAAGACTTTTTAGCCTATTAGTTTTCAAATTAAGCCAAAGAGCTTAGTCTCCTAAAACTAAGTGACTTTATAGTTTGTATGTTTTTTGCTTAAATCAACGAGTTAAATAGACTTATCTTTGACTTTACGATCTTATGGCCTGCAATTTTTTAAAGTTAAGTTAAAGAGTAAAGGAAACTTATCAAGAACTTGAAAATTTTTTAGCTTGTACATTTTTAAGTTAAGCAAATATTTGCATAGTGCTTGAAAATATAAAAGTCTTTATTAATCGTTAAGTAATATATAATAATCCAAACACATCTACCGTGTATTTATTAGTGGTATTATCTAAGATGTGTCCTATTCGGTATCATAAATCCTTTTTATGTCACAACATTACCTTAACAAACCAGTTTAAGCCTTGTTACTCTTTTTAAAGATTTTTTAACATATTTCTTTTAACTTAAAGAAAAAACTTAGTATGTATCTCATCTTTAGATATCCAAAATGAGCAATTAAATTTTCACGGGAGATTTTCTTTTTTCAATTCAATTAATGCTGAATACGAATTTATAGCATAAAATCACATATAATTTTTTAATGCACGGATTATTGTAGTATGAATCGTGTTAGTGAATGTGACATCTTAATATACAATGTTATGAGCATTTTAATATACAATGTCTCTTTTGTTTAAGAATGTCGTGAACAATTTACTTTACAATTTCGAATTTTGTTTATGTAATATATAATGAAAGCTAGGTGCAACGTCATTGTTATTTGAAAATTTCATTTATTATATTTAGAATAACATTTTATGAAATTATATGCCATATGCTACAAGTTTCAATATTTGAATTAAAAACAAGTTTGTGTCTTTATTGAATTGAAACAATAAAGAATTATAAAGAATTCATTAATTTAGAAAATAATATTGATACATTTAATATTCACTACAATTACTTATATAATTCATTTATTATATAGTCAATCATAAATAATATTTATAGCTTATTTATCTATACATCTTCATTCCTATTTGTTATATAGACAAATTCTTTATCTATAGATATAAGTCCAAACAAGATGGTCAAATCCCATATCTAACTACATTTACTTTAATCTTCCTTATGTTATTAGGAATTGTTGATTTAAAATGTGTTCTTATGGATATTTAAGTAATACAAAAACACTCCACATATAATGTTGTCTAATTTCTTCAGTTTCTCATTGAAGTCCTTGACATATGTACACCATGAACTTACCTATAATTGTCTCCTCGTCTTTACCACTCTATTGTCCATGTTAATTATGGTACACATGCCTGGGATATATTATGTGATGTGCATTTAAAAGCGACTTCTTAACAAATCTTATTAATCTTTAGATTCATAACTTATACATCTATCAAATAATGGAATATAATAACGTATATATAAAAAAATAACATAAGTAAAAAAATGCAAGTCTAAATTTATGTACCTTTTACTTGTCAAAAATTATTATGACTTCATCTCTATGTTCCAATTAACTCCAAGTTAACTTATAGGAAAGAAATGAACCAACTCTACGAGTTAGGATTTTGAACTTCAACAACTGCTCATGCTATAAGATGCATGCTTCTAACTCTACTGCTTCCAATAGAATTAATTAGTTGCCCTTAAAATTTAGCCTTCAAGCATCTTTCTTTCATAGCTTATTCGTGGAAGGATTTTCGGGCTAGGCTCATTTGCGAACACATGTTATTCGCACTCCTTTACATCCAGTATAGCAGCATCAAGTAGATGATCGATAATGGAATAATACCATCAACTTGAGAGCACAGTGCAGCCATTGATAAGTCAGTTACAACGGACGATGGAGTACATGACTAAGCTCCAAAATGGCATGGACCAGTTGAAGGGGAGGGTTAGAGACTCAGACTATCCACGGTCACCAGGACAATAGGATTGTTGTAGTCATTTAGTTTGAATTAACAAAGACTGATTATGTACAATTTAATGTTTCTATTATCAATGAAGAAAATTATAACTTTATATGATCAATCAACTTTCTGTTTAAACAAATTAAATATATTAACAAATCAAAAAATAATGCACAGATAATTCATAACTATTGTAATTATGAATTAATAATAAGATTATGAAATAAAATTTAATGCCAAATTTTTTTTTTAAAATATAATACCTTTACCGATGGAAATTTATTTTCCATCGGTAAAATGCATCATACTTACCGACGGTTTGTGATAAACCGTTGGCAAAGTATTAGATATTTACCGACAGAAATTTAATTTCCTTCGGTAAACTCACCAATGGATTACTCTAACTGTCGGAAAACTCACGGTAGATATTTACCGACGAAACATCCACATTGTCAATAGGCTCACTGACGATTTACTAAAATCATCAGAAAACTCACCGACGATTGTTCACACTATTTATTGTTGGTAAATATATCGACGGATTCTCTCCGTCTTCGTCGGTATATTTACCGACAGATAGAAAGACAGAAAACTCTGTCGGTAAATTTACCGACGACCTCTTTAATAACGTTTATGTCCGTCGGTGAATTCCGTCGCTAAATGATATTTCCGAAAAATTATAAACGTTTTCCATCGGTAATTTTCGTCGTTAATTTCAACTTTTCTTGTAGTGCAAAAGTATCAAAGCTTCCCAAAGCAGTTTTATTTTGAATAATTACGAGACTAAAGTCCTTCCAAGTCGACAATACTAGAATAAAAATCTTGTCGACTAAATTATTACTTCGCTTCATTTCCTAATTCCTTTCCACTATAGACATGAACTGCCATTAGACTATAAAACACAATATTTATGATATTATATAATCTTTGAAAACTTGCAAAATTTTGGTAAGTACAGTAACTTAAACAATAAGTTAAGTTAAAACCTATATTAAAGAGGTTTTGCGAAAAGCATTTAAAATATGACCCATGCCATATCTAATGGGTCTAATATGTGATTCTGGGCTTCGGATCTCTTTTCTTCCTTCGATGATAAAAGTCATGATAAAGGCCGAACGCAAAATGCAACAAACTACAAAAGGAGCTGAGCTGGCCGACAAATCACACTCACCAAAAAGATAAAAGTCATTCATGTCCTTCTAAATGAAAAAGACCTCATATCGCACGTGGTTAACGTTAAATCAATGTTTTAAAAATTAAAAGAAAAGTGAAATTGATAAAATAAAAAATTTAAAGTTAAAAATTTTAAATCTATTATAAATTTAGTTTAAAAGATTGAAAATTTAAAAATAAGACTAAAAAGATTATTCTTATTATTTAAAAAATTAACATTTAATTAAAAATTGTTAAATAAAAATTAGTTAATTAATTTTAGTTTATAAAAATTAATTAATATATGAAAATTAGTCAATTATTTAATAAATTATTCAATTTTTAATTAATATTATTAAAATAAATAAAATAAAAATTAATTTAAAAAATAATCTATTCAAGATTTTCATCCTTTTCATTTTCTTTATTAGAAAAGGTGCATAAAATAAAATGTTTGAATCTTCCTACGCCAAGTATAAACCGTGGGCCTTCCGTACCTCTGACCTGGAACGAACTCCCCCCTAGTGGATTCCGTGTTCATTCCGCCGCAACTCATTTTATCCACTATCCCAACACTATATATAGCTTTTTCACCCACTTCCTCTTGCTCCATACAATCACAAATCAACTGATTTTTCAAGTTAGATACCCTCAGAAAATTCAATCCTTTTACTCTCTTCACCAGTACTCATGGATACTTCTATCCAATTCTCTGACCAACTTCCGTTTGGATCAAACTCCATGTCGATGGACAAGCGCGAGGAGACATCTTCATCGTCTGACGCTAGCACTGGGGATAGAACAGGGCTGTTGAACCAAAACATGCCGACACTGGCAATAAGTCGTCCCAAGAAGCGAGCAGGGAGGAGGATATTCAAGGAAACTCGGCACCCTGTGTACAGAGGCGTGAGGAAGAGGAATGGCAACAAATGGGTGTGTGAATTACGAGAACCAAATAAGAAGTCACGTTTGTGGTTAGGCACATATCCTACGCCCGAAATGGCAGCGAGGGCACATGATGTTGCTGCATTGGCTCTCAGAGGAAAAGCTGCTTGCTTAAACTTCGCAGACTCTCTTTGGAGGTTGCCGGTTCCGATTTCTAATGATTCTAGCGACATCAGGAGAGCTGCAAACGAGGCTGCAGAATTGTCTAGACCACAAGAGTTTGGTGGCAATTATAAGGTAACGGAAAATGTTGCTGTTGTGGAGGATTCAAGTGAAGTTTCCAGCGGTGACTATAAGGTTTCGCAAGATACTATGACGTTTTTGGATGAAGAGGCTGTGTTTGATATGCCAGGTTTGATTATGGACTTGGCAGAAGGGCTTTTACTACCTCCTCCATATTATCTGGGAGAATGTAGTTACTGGGATGATACGGAAACTTCCCCTGATTTGTCACTGTGGAATTAATAGGGGCTATGTCTTATATTATCTCTTTTTTCCTCTTACATTTGTAAATTTTCTCTAATATATACCACCTTTTGAATGGTATATATTTGAAACGATTGATTGTAGACTCTTGAATCAAGCCTAAGGAATCTTAGGGATGATGATGCTCTGAGAAAATTTAAGTATCAAAGTGTCCCCTGCTTGATTTTGCTTAGAAGGTGGAATTTTGTACCAATCGAGTATATATTGATGCAAAAGAATCAATCAATTGCTCCGAACAAGTTACGGTTCGAATTATTTGTCTCTTTTTCATTCGTGCATTTCCAAACTAGACTTGAGAGTGTAAAAAATAAAAGTAGAAGAATTGTATTGTAATATTGTCCTCAAGCTCTATTGTATACAGTAGGTGCTTTATATACAATTTACAATGGTTCTAGACAATTCGATTACAACAGAAAATATATACATGGAACGCTTATTATTAGCTGTATCCGGACGTTTGTTGAGAGTGAAGTAATCTGCTGCTAACAGCTGTAGAGAGGCATTTGGTGAGCTTAGAAGGTGAGGTTGCAGATGGGCTTGGGGCTGGAGAACTTGGCCCAGTGGTTGGCCCATCGGATAAACATATGTCTCTAACAGAAAGATAGTAAGCTCGATGATAACGAGGAGAGGAAGTAATGCCCTCTGTCAAGAGGTCAAGCCTCTTACTTCATTCGAGATGTTCTTTTATGTTCGCATCTACTGCTTGCTTTAGCTGTAGTACAGTAGCGTACTTCTTAATGTCTCAAGTCTTGCTACTCTCTGCGTCTTTGACCATTGAGTAGCTACGTACAAATTGTTCATGTACTAAATCTAACAAATTATTAAACTGTTGTGATCAGCTGTAGCCTTAAAGTAACAATAAAAGTTGTTCTTTTTGTGATTAAAACATCACAAATTTGAGACTTAAAAATAAATTTTTTTTATAAAATGCAAAAAAAGACAACGAGTGCATATAGGGAAAAATAAAATAAAACATTAGAAAATGCACCAAATAGTTACATTCAAGATAGAAAAGGTCGTGAGATTGTTCAAATTGTTGGTTGGTCATGTAGCATGATTCGTGTTATACTAAGTAACGTACTTTCTGACCTGGAAGGTACGTACGTACTGTTTGTGGTTACGAAATGGACGCGGGGTGAGGAAACAGATTACGGGTCACATTTGTCCACACTCTTTGGGGTTGACTGGTCAGCTTATCTGGGTTCACACCACGCCAGGAGAACTTTATCCATTATTATTTCCTTTTGTCTCCTTTTTATTGCTACCACAAGCACCTTCTGCTGATTGCTTCTCTTCATTCATTTGCTACCTCACATATCTTTGTTGTGACGCTTGATTTGCTACCTCACATATCTTTGTTGTGACGCTTGTACTTGGAGTTCACATTGTGTGGGACTTTTGGCTTTTTTTTTTTTTTTGTTGTTGGTCAAACCAACCAGTATGCAATACTGCATCGGTAATCAACTAATTCGGGTTCAAGCCGGATACGACTTTTTTTAGGCAGCAAAGCTCTCTCTCACAAGTTTTTAAAGCGACTCTATTTTTAAGACTCGAACTCGAGACTTTAGTTAAAGATGGAGGAGCCGTGTCCCTCTATCACAACTCTTTTTAATATCAAGTCCTGCTTGACGTCTATTTTCTTTTGAAAATTTAATAGTTTGTTAACTTAAAAATATGTACATAGAGTTTTGGCAGTTGGTACAACATCTGTTACAGACAAATTCAGTAACACCAGTAAACCCACTTGATACAACCTTAGTCCTTTTTGTATAACTCCATTATCATAACTAACAAAACCAAAGAACATAATGATTAGGATAAATGGGGAAGACACCACTTCTTTGGTGGACCACTCACTTCTGATGTTCTACAATACATCTTGTTTGTTCTCCAGGTGGGGGCCGGAAGATGAGAGCTGGGAGGTGGAGAAAAAGGAGCACCTTGCCAAATCTTTGTAATTTAAAGGGTACATAATTATCACCCTCATCAACTTTGCACACTAATTTTCGAATCTCCTCACAACTTGAAAAATACAAAAGATCAAAACGGAGATTGACATAAAGATCCGGAAAAGGAGACCAAAATGATGTACAATGCCGTGTCAATCACATCGGATGCTTGTCCCCCTTGTGTACTCACTTGTAGATGATTTCCAAGAGCCACCTATCGATTTTTGGCTGCTCTTTTGGGCTCGCATCGGACCCATTGGAGATGATGGTTTCAAAGTACAGGTCAATTAGCACCAAATTCATAGAGAGGAGACTAATACCAACCTGAGAAAGTGTAAGGAGAGAGGGAAAGGACAGCAATGGGGGGCTGTCGGTCATGTTTTTGTCTTTGCCATAGTCAAACTTTATGGTTGTTCAAATAATTAAAAGGTAACTCCGGCTTCTTACAATATTTTTCTTGTACCAGACAAAAACCCCACAAGCATACCTTTCTTCGTCCAACTTCAATGAATTAAAAGGAAAACCAGCATCAGTACTATAAACTCCACCTTTTCATCGTTTTCGGATCACTTTTTTTGGATTTTCATGGCCGACTAGCAGCCACGTTTGCAGTCCCTATATGAAGAGACCCAGTACCTACTAGAATCGATTCTTGAAAAAATAGATCATATGAGTTATGACCAATGACATGACGTTATCAATGTTTTACCTTTGTGCTCTTTTTAGAAGTGATGTCTTATAATTTTTCAAAGTTTTAAGTTCAGTAGCTAGCTTGAGAACTTGTTTTTCTTTTAACTTGAACTGCATTACCCTGTAGAATGGCAGTGTATGCCTCGGTTGTGCAGCGACCAACCTGAGGAAGATAGGATATTGCGTTGCTTGTACAATGGTGACGGGAGTGGAGACTTTTAATTAGCGAATTCTCCAAATGAGTTTATGAGTGCTTGGCTGTGCAGTGTGCACATATCCACGAGGGGCCACAAGATTTGACTGGATATTTTTGTCTTCTTAAAGAGGAAATATAATCCAGTAGGCCCTCATCATATCTTGTTAGACCTACTCATATCTTTCCCTTCAAATATGAATAGTTTTAGACCATTTGAAATTTTTTATATCTCTTACAAGCAATTAAAAAGAAAACCACCATATAATTGCTTGATTGTTTGGTTGACTCTAAATCACAGTCAGATTCTAATGACCGTTTTGTTTTGTAAATTCTGTACGAAAATATATGTGCGTATACAAAGGAAGTGTCGTGGCAATAATTAGTTTGATGCCACTTATTTATCAACCTTTCTACTTTTTTCGGTGGCCTTGATATAGAAAGCATTGGGAAATTTCAGCTATTATCATTCCTTATAACTCAAATTTGAATGATCAAAAGCAAAGAGCAGAAAAAAGAGAAGAAAATTAGGTCATGGAACGCTGTCTAAAGCGAGACATGACCATATTGTTCAAGAACATGATATAAACGTAGAATGAGGCAGCGTCAATTAACCATTTTTTGCATATCTATGGTTTCTTCCACCTTCACCAAATGATTGTCATTATGATAATATGAATGCATCTATACTCTTTTGCTTTCTCTATTTTAATTCTCCTCTTCGTTGAAGTACGTCGCAACTCCTACCCAAACTTCAAATTCTTCTCAAAATTTTTGGACTTAATCCATCGAGTCAATTGATATACTTAATGAATTAGGTTCACTCAATCTTGCATATATCTACTAATCTTTGGTTAATACTATATATAGTGTCAATGTGAAAAAAAGTTTTTACAATTAAAGTTACGCTCTTTTTCTTAAAAATAAATTATTTAAAATTAATTTGTACTTCCGTAAATTTCTACGCATATTGTAATATTTTTTAAAAGAAAGATAATCACTTATAAATTTATAGATAATCATTAATAGTAACAAATTTACTAGTGTTTGTATGTATATTTGGAGTTGAAGATGAAAGCCACAGTTAAACATGGTATTTTCGCCCCAATGATCTAAAAGTAGAAACAGTATAAGAAAGAATAAAAGAATAGGTACAAATGCGGAAATGTGGAAGATGAAATAAAAAATGAAGTTGGAAGAATCCAAATCAATTGAAGTATTATCCATTCACTCATCAGCAAAATACAAACCTAATATATTGTCAAATCCCGAATTCCTAGATTTACTAATCTTTCCCTTAGTCTCGTATTTGTCTCACCCTTGTGTATCTCATTCAATTAAACTTGTAGTCTATCTTGGAGACAGGCGAATAGCACATAAAAATGTCATCACTGCACATGCTTCCATGCTCTTTAATCTTTTGTTTGTGTTTTCATTCATGGATCAGTTTCATACACTAACTTTGAGCATTCTCAAAAATAGCTCCACAAACTTTCCCCGTCAGAAGTTTCTAGCGAGCCGTCGGTCTGCGGCGATGTGATTCTTGGCGGTGAAACCATCATGGCTCCGGCCATGTCCACCAGTAACTTTGGCATATCAAAGAGTGCGTCTTCATCAACGAACTCGTCTACACTTACTGTCATATTGACACCATCGATTTCATCATATACAGATTGCCCTGAGACCTCACTTTTTCTCATCATTTCGGCAGCAATTGTAGCTGCATTTCTTATATCTACCGAAGAAGATGAAGCAGGAACAGGGTATGACCCAGCATAATCTGGGAAGTTGAGAATGGCATCGCCGCCTTTTAGGGCAAGCACCGCCACGTCATAAGTGGCGGCTGCCATCTTTGGAGTAGGGAATGTTCCAAGCCAAATGCGGCTGGTCTTGCGTGGCTCTCTGATTTCCGACACCCATTTGCCACTTCGGCTTCGTATCCCACCAGTGCCGGCCCTGGGCAGGGGCCAGCGGGGCACCCACTCAGGGCCCACTATGAGAGGGGCCCCCAGGCCCCCTCTCTAAACTAACGTTAGAATTTTGTTTTGGGTTTACTCCTTCCCAAGTCAGCTAATGAACAACACAGCTAATGAACAACACTATATGTTAATGTCATTTATGAGAG
>JAOQMQ010000195.1:24526252-24541627 GCA_027563845.1 Erythroxylum subrotundum | reverse complement strand
TTGTTCTAGCAAGCTACTTTCGCGGGCACGGACTCGGATATCACCGTCGATGTCGGGTTCGGGTCATGCGGAAGTAGAGTGCTACAAGGAAACATTAAGGAAGTTAGTGATACCTAGAATTCAAATCCCCTTAGAACTTCTTATGAAATAATGATTTCACTAATCAATTTAATCTATAGTTCATTGGACCGTGAAAATTTATAAATTATGCTAATATCTTTCTTATACTATTAACCTCTAATCCTTAGGTGATTAATTGAAATCATTTCTAGTTAAAACTTCTAGAATTGCATTAATTGATTTATAAATTTCACTATTAGGTTTGACCCTAATTTAGAAGATTTATGTAAAACCCCGAAACTTTCCTTCATTGAATATACATTTTTATGTTCGATGGATAGTGTTTTTGGATTAATAGTGAATTTTAGTAGGACACAACCTCAAAATAATGAAAAATATCCAAAATAAGTATTAGAGTTTAATGGTACTGAAACGGATTGAAAATAATCCTATAAGATGGATTTTGGGAGTTCTGACAGTTTAGGACTAAAATGCATTTTTTGGAAAGTAATAGGTATTCATGATTTTAAACCCATTCGAAAATTTTTAAAGCATCCAATTAATAAATATTGACCCTAATTAGAGTAGTTTATGGTCAATTCGATGGTAAGATGGTTGCGGAATATTTTCGGAATTTAATTTGGTTAGTTGTTGAATTAATCACGGGCAATTTGGTCTTTTTACATGTCATTAAGAGTAATTTGGTCATTTTACATGGTGTTAGTGGAAGAATGAGTCATTAGAAGAGAACCAATAGGAAGGTGAAGTATGGAATCCATTAAATGAGCATTAAAAAGAATAAAGCAAGACTTTTGTCTTCATTTGAACACAAACGTTAGAGATCAAACAATAGGGAGAAAAGAAGAGAGAAGAAGGGACATTCAGCCAAGGAAGGAGAAGAAGAGTGCAGCTACCATTTTTCACGGTTTTGGAGCAAAAATTGGAGAGATCTTGATCAAGTGGAGGTGCTCATCAAATACCAAGAGATTGGAATATAAATTGGTAAGTTTTCCTAACCTAAATTTCTCATTTTGGGCTTTTTAGTGGAATAGATTTATGTAAGATAAATTATGATTTTTGACTTTCCGTGGAGTAGATAATAAATTTGGAAGCATTTAAGGGATGAATATGACAAGAGAAAGAATTATGTTTAGTTAATGTTTGTATTTGGTTATTGGATCACTTGAACCAGACATCTTGTTTTGACTATAACTTGGCCTACAAACCTTTAAATTGTGTGATTCCAATTGGAAATGAAACCTAAGACATAATACGAAATATTCCTATAAGAGATCCTGACTTAGTTCTAGCGGAATCATATTGGAATTTCATATTGAAAATGGTGATCTGATGCTGGCCCTGTGTTGGAGCAGCTTGTGATGTTTGTTGCATGTTTCTTGAATTAGAACTTCAAATGGTCTGATTTTTGATGATATGGAAACTAGAGACATAGGGAAACAAATGTCTTGAAGATCTCAAAGCCTAATTTTAACTGTTTCTATGTGAAAAGTAAGGAACAAGTGGAGGTATAACTTGTGGACATAGGCCATAACTATGACTCATCATGCATGATCATGATATGGTGAATTAAATTGAGTGAGATAGTGTTTTTAAGAAATTGATAAGTCATAATGGGTAAAATTATGATTTTAAGTGACTTTTGAAGTTAGAATTGGAAACGGAGAATAATAGTCTAGCTTATGGTAGTAAACGAAAATACGATTAGTGTACATGTTACACAATTAAATACTAATCTCGAATTCAGTTAAACCGAATTTATAGTGTTAATGTTTTATTTCTGAATTTGGAAATAAATTTCGAAGCCAAATATGCTTTTGTAGGTAAAGGAAAGCCATAGAACGCGTGAGTGTGCTTGACAATAAAGTTGCTTAATGATAAGTGTATTTTAAATGTATTCTATAAAAATGATTTCTATTCTATCGTAAAGTGAATATGCATTATGAGTTTTATGTGAATGATGCATTATAAGTGAATATTTCTAGTATAATTTTATGCTTTTAGCAATATATGAATTGAAGTTTGAAAGTTAAATCTTATATGATTTGAGTTTATATTAGGATGATGTTATTGGTTGATAAAAAGGAAATGGTTTTTAGCCTATGGTGTACTGATAGGTTTTATACATATTAATATACCGGTGTACAATGGTTAATCTAGTATAGGCAAGCGATGTATAACCAACTCCATAACTACCAGTATATAATAGTTAACCTAGTACAGGTAAGCGATATAGAACTAGCTCTGTAACTAGTAGTTGACCAGTTGCGGGTAAGCGATGTAGAACCAACTTCGTAACTACTAATGTATAATGGTTATCCTAGTGTAGGTAAGCGATGTAGAACCAGCTCCGTTACTAGTGTTTAACCAATATGGGTAAGCAATGTATAACCAGCTCCGTTACTAGTGATTAATCAGTCGCAGGTAAGCAACGCAGAACCAGCTCTGTGACTTTATGCCTTGGTACCATATGGAAAAGAAGTTAGTGATAGGCTATGTTGTGTAAGGAATTCATGAAATTTTTAATGTTACCACTATTTATTTGAAAAGCGATTTGAGAAACTTGATTTCAGGAAGCATATATGTTTTATATTAAATGTTGAATTATGCAAATTAAAACGAATTTGTTTTAGGGAGGTTTAAATAGTTAAATATGATTGGAATAGATATTCTAGCGCTTACTAAGCTCGTTTAGCTCACACTCTCTTTTCTATTTTTAAAATGAAACCTCTTAGGTGCACGCTCAGGGGCTTCAGTAGCAGGGACTCCTCCTCATAACTAGTTAACTTTGTTACGTGCTGCTGTGTAGGCATTTTTACCTTATAAATATTTTTGGAAACATTTGCATCTTTATGAATATGTTTTGGACTATATTTTATGTAAAGAATGCATGTATATGAATATTTCAAAGTTCAATGCATGAATATATTTGAGTTTATTTTTAAGATTATTGAAGTGATTGTTGAGATTGTTTGTGAATGGACTTAAATTCTAAAATTTGTAGTGGGGGATTTTGAGATGATTATAGAAGTGTTTTGCACTTTTACAGTGCTTCTGAAAATTTTAGGAAGGTAAAAATATAGTCACTATGCTGTCAAAAATTTTAATAAAAATGATTAAAAAAAACCTCTACTACTTATATCTTTTGAATGTTAAGGGGTAAAAAGGCAATAAGCTTAGCTCCATGGGAACTTTCTAGCAGGATCAGATATCAACTAGAGGGCCGCCATGGGATGCCGGGCAGGCTGCCTAGTCATTTCAAGATAGGGGCCAATCATTATTGGTTAAGGTATTGTGGAGGAATCACGCGGTAGAGGAAGCTACGTGGGAGCTTGAGCAGCAGATGCGTGCATTGTATCCCCATTTGTTTTGAACATGTATGCTTAGTTAAATTTTGAGGAAGAAATTTGTATAAGGAGGGGTGATTGTAAAACCCTGAAACTTTCCTTTCATAGATATTATATCAAAGTTGCAGTATTCTATAGATTTTAAAAAATACAAAAAGCATATCAAACCCAACAACTCTTAATAGAGAACTATTTGTTGATAATGATGATCCTTAGATTATAACCATGACATAAAAATGATAAACCTTTATGAGAAACACCTCCTTTTCATATCAACAATCAAGTGCTTTGTTAGTTTTCAACTAAAACTAATTTTTTGACTCTTAACATTTGTCTAAGCTGCCATTTATTAGTTTTTAACTTAGCAAGTTTTAGATTTTTAATTGAAGATTCTTATTACTGTATTTTTTTGTAAATCATTATTTACTAGTTTTTACCCTAATGAACATTGATTTCTGGGGAAAAAAATATTATTTAAGAGAACATGATTAGTAAGTTTAAGAAATCCTTTACCATCTATGGCAGCTAGAATCAACACACTACTTAAGAATAATTTGTTTGTGACTTAAAGTGCTTTATAATTAGAGGCTTATTTTTTCTCTTTTGTCTTATTTGGTAGGAAATGTAACACTTAATTTTAATCCATAAGTTTTGTATATTTTAATTTTTTTCTTTGAGAAAATTATAAAAATAAGAATTACCCCCGGACGAACCATATAGCCAAAAGAAACCATGAACCAGAATAGAAGAGCTTGCCTCGCCCATGAGTAAATATTTCATATTTTTATTAAATTTGATAAGGTAATTCATTCATTAATCTTTGGGATAACCAATCTTAAACTACTAAACCTTTTAAGATGTTTCTACTATAATGCCTAAGTTTTAAGAATTTTCAATTAAGTAACCAGCCTTTTAAAACCTTAACTATTTGGTTCAAAGCATTAGTTACATTATTTCCATTAGTAACTTGTTGATTTAGCTAACGAAATCTTTGTTGTTAGGTGTCCACATGAAAAAAAATTCTCTTTACTCCATACTAACTATGGCCATGATTTTTCCTAATATATATTACATGTCATGAACAACAAAGATTCTGTTAGCTAAATAAGCAAATACTAATGGAACTAACAATTTAAACTGAACTGTTAAGGCTTTAAAATGTTGGTCAGTCAACTGAAAATTTTAAAAACTTAGACATTGGATCAAAAAATTCCAAAAGGTTGGGTATTTCAAGAATGATTATCCCTTAATCTTTTTCAATTTACTTTTATTTGTTTTTATTTTAGGTCATTATTTTTAATTTTATTTTTTCATCACTGATTTACATTGGTTTTGATTTTATTTTAATTTATATATATGTTTGCTCACATTTTCTTGAGATTAATTTTATGATTAAAATATGGTTTTAAAAATCTTTCGGACCAATTAGTAAATCAAAATGAAATATGAGGTTAAAATTAAAAAGTAAGGTTCAAAGGAGTTAGAATGAAAAAAAATATATATTACAAATTTGAAAAATGTCTAGTTTAATAGAAAAGGAAGAAGGACTTGTATGTAATAAAGGGGAAAGAGATAATCATACAAAAAAGACAATAAAGAGAAAAGAAAAACTAACCTTAAAGGAAATAAAAAGTAATGACTATGATAGAGGAATCTAAATAGGAAAAAGAAAAATGACAACTTAGAGAGAAAGAGCACTATTAAAAAAAAAAAGAGGGAGAGAGACTATAATTGTAACACTCCACTCCCACGTGACTCGAACCCGACATCATTGGTGATATCCGAGTCCGTGCCCCGTAAGGGTGGCGTACTACATCAGTCCGTAGAACTCAATATAAACTTTTTGCTTTAAAACATTCATTTCATCAGAGCCATTTACTTTTTCATTACACTCATGTGCGCGGAAAATAGGAAACAATTTGAGCCCACGTTCATTCATGAACATACATATTTCACCTATATGTGCATCGCATCCCACTCCCGAGTGACCCAAACCCGATATCATTGGTGATATCCGAGTTTGTGCCCCGCGAGGAGTGGGGTGTTACAATAACAATCAAGAGGCAAAGAGAGCATAAGGGAGGGAAAAATTAGAAGGAGAAAAAGAGAAAAAAAAAGGGGGAAAAAAAGAGAAAATGAAAGCTAAAAAAGTGATAGACAAAATTAGAGACAAGAAAAAGTATGAAGGAATCATGAAAAAGAATAATAGCTATAAGACATGAAGAGAGAGCAAGAATCATGATAAGGAAAACATCATGAATTAAGAAGCTAAGCATGATAAGGCAAAAATAAATAAGGAATAATGTCTACCAACGATAATTACTAAAGGAGGAGGGAAACGAGAAGAATGATAAAAGAATTAAGCAATATGAAAAAGCTTGACATCGCAAGAAAGAAAAAGTAAAAAGATGGAATCTCATATAAAAGAATGGAGAGAGACAACTATTAAGAGATAAAGCATACACAAAAAATGAGAGAACCAGTTCAGGGTCATATGATTCACCATCGATATACGTGTGCCTTATTGTAGAAAGAGAAGGAGCTTAATAAAGCAGAATTCTCATTATTTCTACACATATAAATGAAGTGTGCCAAACACAAAAAAATTAAAAACCTAACTACACACAACTATACTTATAGTAGTGGTGAAAAAGGATCATATCCGCAGAGAGTACGTGGCCAAGTTTTATATTGAACTAATCAATATAATGAGATTGGGGGTTTGGGTAAATTTGATTAATGCAATTAAATAAGATTAAATTATGATAGAAAAATTAAATCAAATAATTCAAATTTGCAATGAGTAATCAATGAGTTTTAATCCAGTTCTTAATTCATTCTTCACATAAATATGAAAAATCAATTGTAATGTTGTTCTCGTACCTCTCTTTGAAACTATTAACTGTGGATTAATAATAAGCTCTGTTAATCCCAATTTTTCCTTAGATCATAACTATTTAAAATAAACTCTTTAATTATATCTAACAATTAAACAACCTAGAATAAGATCTTTAGATTTAGAGTGATTGTAGCATTAAGGATTAGGAAAATAGGTTAATATAAGCAATAATCACACAATCTTGGATTATCACTTATTATATTTTATACCTTATGATGCATAATTATTAGTTTACCACAAATGAATCAATTTAACAATAAATACAAATTATAATCATAATTATTGTAAAAAATTCACATATGAATGATTTTACAGGCCTTATTAGAAATAAATCATAAACTTTAAACATAGAATAAAATAATCAATTCAATAGAGACAGCAACAATGCCACTAGGATTAATCAATGTACAAACTTATTAACAAGCCTAGATACCTTTGAGCTAGAAGGAATAGGATTACCTGGTTATAGTTCTTCCAAACACACGTCCAAAGAAAAAAATCTACATCCTTTTGTATCTCTTTTGTATATTGCCTTTAATTGACCTCTTAATTGCCTTTTATACTTTATAATTAAGGTTTCATGATTATACATAGTCAATAATATGATTGTGTAAGTGACTATGTATAATAAATCTCTAATTTTTTTTTTCCTTTTTTAGGGTGTAAAATTAAGAGACAAGAAACAAAAAACTTACAAAAACCAAAGGAAGTTAAATTTATAGTAAGAAGACACAAGACTATTGAAACCATGAATAAAAGAATTTTAAAAAAATAAATATTGAAGAAGGCTCTATGATACAAAATTCTAACATAACCCTTACCAGATTGAGACTAAATACAAATATAAACAAGTATTAAGGTTCCTCCTGTTAAGACAAGTTTGATTTAAGAAAGTGGGCTAAAAATATAAAAGACAGAAATGAATTATCACACTTATAGAATAAAGAAGAGATACGATTTATAAGATTTTGACATTGATCATCGTTACCAAGCTAGATAAGATCATAAGTTATTTAAGAACCTAAAATAAGAGTTGTTCTAATCAAAGAATGAAGAAAAGTATCTCTAAGTTTTTTTCATTAATTAATAATATGATCCCTTAATTACATTAATAAGAAACCTTTCATAGGCATAAAATACCTAAGAACTAGTTTCCTAAGGAAAATAAAATTCTTATCATATTCTACTTATGAAACAATATTATAATCTTGAATTCAATCCCTTAAAGTAGCAAAATATTACTCTTTACATAAAGATCCATCATTAAGTCATCATAACTTCTTTAGCCTTCTTTTCTTTATTCTTTGTCAATGGTCCTCCATTTTATTCCAATGGATCTCTAGTTTATTTATGCTTAATTTGAACTATTTGCAATCTATCCAAGGCCCTCTTCATTTCACCTTTATTTAGAAGCTTATAGAGCTTGAGTTGATGTCTGATTCCTATCGAAAGAAGTTTTTAAGGAATCAAATATTAAAAAGTTATAGTTCATGTGGTTACAATAAATATAATCAAGTTCATATGAAGAGGAAGTACTTGATGTGACAGATGACAAGAGAGGAAAAATACAAGAATCTAGTTGAAGTTATTATAAAAGGGCTTAAAGTTCTTTAAGGGAAAATTTAGAAGACGCATTCTCCATTGAGCCCCTATTGCAATATGTGTTCTGTCTCCTACCTATAGATCTTTTTAGGTAAGTGTATTTATCGCTTCTATAATATATGCTATAAAGGACCACATTTCTATCCCACATACTTTATAAGTACTATTGTAAACCTTTTCCATATTATCTAACTAACAAATTATGATGATGGTGATTGATTAAAATAAAAATAAACAAATAAACTAAAAAAATATACACAATTGACTAGCAAGAAAAAGATTAAATTAAGAAATAAACAATAAAAATATTGGTACTCGAATGGTGAATCCATCTAAAAATTCTCATGCAAATAAGAATTCATACATCAATTTAACCTAAAGTTCATCAAATAGTGGAAACTCCTTAACTATGTTAATATATTTTTTGAGATTACTAACAACTAATTTTTGGATGATTTATTAAAATCTCTTTCCAATTAAAACAGTTAGAATTATATTAATTGATTTATAAATTTCTCTACTAGGTTGGACCCTAATCTGGAAAATTTATGTTAACCTTTCTTTAAAATTACATGCAAATCTTTTTAATTATGTTATATCAATTCATATAAAGGATTTCTCAATCTCAAATGCTTGAAATAAAACATAAATCAATATACTAGCATAAATTAATTTAATAACAACAAAGAACACGTAAAAAATCTTAAGGAAACTAAAGAATAAATTAAATTAAAATGAAATAAATATAAAATTTATCTTGGGGTTTATCATATCTAGGTACCATAAAGATTTAGT
Organism: Erythroxylum subrotundum; assembly: GCA_027563845.1. Lineage (NCBI taxonomy): Eukaryota > Viridiplantae > Streptophyta > Magnoliopsida > Malpighiales > Erythroxylaceae > Erythroxylum > Erythroxylum subrotundum. Next base: position 24,532,906 of record JAOQMQ010000195.1, on the reverse strand, counting down.
TATAATAAGGGAGGATATAGATTCAAAACTAAATTAAAAAGAGAAAACTAAAAGAAACGTGATTGAATCCCTTTAATCTTCGAAATTCACTTTAGATCGTAGGAAATCTACTCCAAATACATCTCCTTACTAGTTCTTGTTCTCTTTATCGGATGTCTAATTACACCTCTTGAACCTCTCTTTTTCTTTTTTAGTTTTATCTTTTATATTTTGAAAAATAGATATATTAGTTAGAATGTTATTTCATGCAATGGAGTTATTTATAGAGATAAAATTGACTGACATCATAAGATACATAATAATGACCTTTTAAAAAAATCCTATACCATTTTAATAGTATCGAACCATCAAAAATTAAGCTTGATTACTTTGAAATAGCTATTTCAAAATCATGTTAGAATTTTATGATTCATAACATTACAAGATACTAAAAGTTCTATATGTTAGTGTTTTCAAGTGCTTTAATTGTTTGATTGTTATGGAGCAAGGATTTTATCTTAATTTTATGTTTTAAGGGTTGTTTGATGTGTTTGTTAGTAAGTGGAAGTAGGAAAATTGAAGAAAAGATGAAGAAAAACTTAAGGAATAAGAAGATGCATGATCTTGCAACATTACACAATTATGTATAAGCAACTACTGCATGTGATGCACATTATGTCACGATCATGTACAGTATTTTCCAACATGCAAACTTTTTGCATTCTTGCCATTTTGGGGCTATTTGTGGCCAAATTAATTTGTAAACCAGAGGCAAATTAGAGGTGGAAGCGGTAGGCACTGTTCTGAAAGTTTTAGAGATGATTACAGAGGCGATTTTGAGCTAGAGGAGTGAGAGACACAAAGATTTTATCAACGGATCCAAGTTTTAGAGATGATTACAAAGGCGATTTTGAGCTAGAGGAGTGAGAGACACAAATATTTTATCAATGGATCCACCAGAATACAAGATCAAACATCTACATCATCAAGATACTCGATAGAGAATAATAAGGGAGATTTAGAATTATGATTCCATTATTTTCGATTTAAGTTTTTGTCTATGTGTATCTGATTTCGTATTTGGAAATGTGTAACTAATTGTGTCATTAGTGTTTAGGTTAGCTGAACCCTATTTGGATACTTTAACATGTGTTGATTATTTTGTTAATGCAATTGATTGATTGATTGTTGCAATCCAATTATCTGTTTTTATTTATTTTATAGTAATCTAAAATATTAGACCATAATTTGATTTCAACATAGCAATTGAGAAATCCTAGGTTTGAATAGATCCATGATAATTGGAAAGAGTTGATTGCAACCCTAGAGATAAAATGACATAAGTCTTCTGAATTAGGGTCAAACCTAATAGAGGGACTCAAAAATCAATAATGCAATCTTATAAGATTTAACTTAAGTAATTCAGTTAGAAACCTTGGGATTAGTTATTAGTAGACTCCAGGTCAGCTACTAGCATACCTAAGGAATCTCAACGGTCTAACTAATCAATAAGACAATTGCATTACTAATGATAAATTGGTTAAAGGTTAGGATGATTCAAAATCTAGATACTAATTACTTGATATCGATAATTTCCGAGTGCTTCCTTAATTCTCTATTCAATTTTGTTTCCAATTTTATTTTACTTGCCTTAGTTTTAGTTTTTTAAATTAAAAATCTAAAATCAATCTTTATGCTAGATAATAGGGGAAGGGTAAGTACTAGTATTCATAGTCTTCGTGGGATTGACTCGTACTTCTTGGTACTAGCTACAACTACATTGTAAAATACCACTCTCATAGAGCACTTACCTAGCATACCAGAGTATATCCGAGTGCATACCCTACGAGAATGGCATGTTGGAGAATATCTCATTATCTTAATTATGGCATACATCTATAACTAGATTCTCAAAGATCGAACATTTCCATTCCATTAACAAACATAAACATACATTGTCATTACAATTCATAACTCATGTATATACATTCATAACATATAAGAGTTTACAACTCTATACAAAGTGTGCTACACGAAATGTGATACTAAATCAAAGTATCCTAGCTGGACTCATCAGTGTCAACTGATCAGATCTTTGAGCCATATTGTCCCCAAAACGCAAGTACTATATCTCTACTTTATCAACTTAGGAGCTATAACTCCTTTAAACCTAAGAAATAATGTTGTGATTTTGATGAGTTTGTAAACTCAATGAGTGAACCATCATCGATGTACTCACTTATGTCAGAACATAGTAACAATTATGAAGTCCAATTCATCAAACATAATATATAATATAGTAATTCATACCACATGACATTCTTCATATTTAGATAATTCAATATTTCACCTGAGTTCAATAAGGGCATATCAATTCAATCATTTAATATACACATGAATGTATATGCAAATGCACATGTGACTCCACTTTATTTTCATTTTATTATGATCGAGTGTCTATATTGTCTCGTACCCATCGTGGATACCGAACTCATTTATGTTCCATATTTGTTGAGAATATCGGGCTCATTGCATCTAAGCTTGAGGCTTTTTATCATATTTCTGAGCTTAAAGCTCTTTTTCATACGTTGGCTACTCCGGTTACAACTCCTTTATCTGTTCATGCATTTCATTGACAGTTTACAAATTATACATTCAATATTCCTCATTCGATGCACACAAGTCATATATCGCTTTCTTCGGATCTAAGTTCGGTATTCGCATTCCAGTTATTCACACATTCCATATTTCACATATAATTGGAAAGTACTTCTAATACATTCCCAAATATCAAGCTCCTCAGACTATCAATGTCTGGAATCATCACGTTCATATAAATAACAATTCAATAATTAAAATTTAATCGAAATCAATTCATTCATAGTGAGAAACAACTAGGTTAACTCAGTACACATATAATTTAAATAGAAGCATACATATAATTGAGTTTACACATCTAGGTTGACTCACAGTACGCTCCAATCAGCTATTTCCTTAACAATCCAATAATGTCTAGGTGCTGATGATCGACTTGAGCATCTATAGTCATGCAATACATATATAGTTCACACATCATTAAGCTATTCAATCAAATGAATATAAAGTCATGCATATGTATATATGTCATGTTCCATGCATGCTCAATTGATGTTCTAGGTATGTAACTTTATGCAAAGATCTTAACCCATTCCTAATCCATCCATCATAGATTTATTCAAATTCCCATTCATACTACCTTCATGTTCTTCTATATTCATTTAACCATTTAGGTTCATCTTGGCCCTAATCAACTCCAAAGACACCAAATTAGGGTGACTTATCATCATTTGTTTCAATAATTTCACAAAACTAAGCTTATCATTCCAAGGCACTACCACAGTTATGGAAGACCTTCCCATGATCTTGACAGAAGTTAAACGTCCAGGCCATGATCATACACTGAGGGCTACGATCGTGATAGAACTTAAAATGACTAGGCCACGATTGTGCACTTGAGGGGCACGATCGTGCCCTACATTCTTCCCTCACTCTTCCACAAATTCAACAACCCTAAAAAAATATCAATCACTTCCTACTTTCCACAATTCATACCTTCATATGCAACTTCAATTCATGAAATTTCAACTATCATATTAGCTACATAAATCTCATCAAAACCCTACTTATTTAGTCATTCACCACATATCATTATACATGTAACCCTAACTTTGTCAAATTTAAGAACACTTCAGTAACATCTCTCTTTAATATAACCTCACCCTCATTTAAACTTCAAATCTTTACCTAAACCACCCATACAATCCACTATTTTATAGTATCAAAAGAAAAACAGAAACCCTCCATTCATCTATCAAATTTTATCACAACTTCATCATCAATACTATATGCAATACATCCCAATTCAATCATCATGCTAATATTTAAACCATATGTTTCATCCTTCATCTACCAATTGTCATTTAATATTTGGTCCATTTGTCACTCAACTACACCACCATTTGTCACTCATTTATTCTAGCCATTTGTCACCCAATTAGCTAGCCATTTGTTACTCATTTCCAATGCCACATGTCACCATTCCATAGGCCTAACCAACTTAAATTTCCATGTATCAATTTGTCTTGCAATTTAATATTTTTCCTAGATTAGATTCATATGTCAAGTCATCAATCACTCAATTGTAACAATAGATTCCAAATTAATCATTATAGTCCATCAAACCAAAATTCGAGACATATTCAATGCACAATTACATTATAATCATTTAAAGTCTTTCATACCCTGGAATATGTCAATTGAGTGCATACACTATCCTTGCAATGTTTCTAAATCATAATTCGTGTATGTATATAAGTACTATGCATGTGAATGGAATACAACTCATAATGATATATCTTATATGGCTCAAATATAAGACTTTAATCCTTAATAAGGTTTGAGAATAGGTTATCACATAAATTATGCACTTGCAATTATTACAATATTGACTAACTCAAAATAGGTCAATCAATGCTCTCCAAAGGTTCCCCAAAGAATAAGTTAAGTTGCAATTTCTTTAACTTCTCTATAAACATTGCAAATTGTAGATCTAGTTAATTCTTCTGAAGTCTCTGACAGACCTCTTTCCTGATGACTAGGCGGCCTGCCCGGCACCCCTTGAAAACCCTTCAGTCAATATCCAATCCAACTGGAAAGTTCCCCTGAAGCTAATCCTTTTCCCTTTTCTTCAAAATATTTTTAAACAATATAAAGAGAAAAAAAAAGGGCAGCAATGGAAGTTTTTAAAAGTAAACTTTATTAAAAATTTTGACAGCATAACAATTGTTATTTAATAAAAGCAAAAATTTTAGGTTCCTGAAAAGCAATTGAAAACAGTTATATCCACTTAACCAAAGCACCATTACTACTTCTGGACTTCAAGTCCATTCAGAAACAATCTCAAAGGTTCAAAAACATTCATGCATTTAGCTAAAGAAAAGAACATTTATAAATAACCATATTTTCACAAAACCAAGATTAGGACATATTTACGAAGATGATGAACTATACGTAGTAAAAAATTTACAATCTATCTTTACACAAAAGATGTTCAAAACATGTTCATGATTATGCAATACATATAAAACAAATGCACAAGCAAAAATACCTACATAACCACACGTGACGAAGGTAGCTACTCAAATGGTGGAGTCCTGACTACTGAAATCCCTAAGCGTGTACCTAGGAGGTTAAAATTAAAAGAAATAGAAAATAAAGGGTGAGTTAAACAAGCTCAGTAAGTATTATGGTTTCCATTCAAAACGTTTATACAATACTAACCTCTATAAAGAACAAAGATAATTTTCTTTTCTTTTCAAGCAATAACCAATGTTCTGACATAACAAATTCATATAATCAATGCATATGTAAATCATGATCAAGTTCCTCTTTTCTTATAAGGTAAATAGAGATGGAAATTGATAGTTTCATGAACTTTCTCTTTTAAAATTTTCTTTGCCATTTGGTGCTGTTAGGTGTAAGGCCACGGGGCTAGTTCTGCACTGCTTGTCCATACCTAGCTAACCTCCAATAACGGAGCTGGTTCTGCATCATTTACCTACACTAAGTTAACCACCATATATCGATTATTATGGAGCTGGTTTTGTATCACTTACCCATAACGATGCTGACACTACATATAAATCGGTGGTTACGGAGCTGGTTCTGCATCGCTTACCTGTAACAGTGCTAGCATAATTTATACTATATACGTGCAGGGGGCGACTCACAAGATATACTGACAGACACGACACCACCCACCGTAAGTGACAGACCCCCCGGACACTGCCATACACATTAGGATGTACTCTTATCGGTATAATCATATGTATGAAGAGACCTAATGATGCACCATATGCTAAACAACAATTAATACACAGGTGCACCACATTTTTATACCAATTTAGTTCATGTTCAAATTCCATTTTCAAGCCAATTCAGTGTATATGCAATTTTAATTCGATGCCATCTCAAAGCACATATATAAATCTCATAAAAATTACCTTTCAAATTTAAGTAGCAACACCAATGAACTTATTCATAAACACACTTTTCATGATAAAATAGAAACCATTTTTCTTTCATAAAATCAATTTAAAGATACACTTATTGTTTTGTCGTTTATCGCCAAGTACACTCACGTGTTGAGTGTGTCTTCTTAACCTACACAATTTACAAGTTGTTTAATCATTTATTTCCACAATAGGAAATAAAGCATTACAGCTATCAATTCAGTTTTTAACTACCATAAGTTATTCCATTGGTTTCCATTTCAGAATCTCCATTGGTTTCCATTTCAGAATCTAATTCCAAAATTTACTTTAATCTTTTTTAAACATCATCACATCCGCTTAAATCATAATATGGCCGAATAGGTCACACTAACTTTCTCCATTTGATTTTTCATGAAAGCAAGCTTAAGATTTCGGGTTATTTACACCTTAACCATAATTGAACTTCAACGAATCACACAGTCAATTACTTTCCTCTTGAGGGCCAAATTGTCCTCACTACACACACACATATTGTTAGCCCCGAAATTTTTTTTATGTAATTAAGCATGATTAAGTTAAGTAAGCATGATTAGATGAAATTAAAGCAATAAGATATTAAATTAAGTAAAATGGCATTAATTAT
>JAOQMQ010000195.1:24490092-24500202 GCA_027563845.1 Erythroxylum subrotundum | reverse complement strand
TCTCTATTTAGGGTTTCCAAGAGTGGTTGAATGTAGAGCCCCTTTATTGGGTTACATCATAATGATTTTATAGTCTTTTCCAATTATGGTAACCCTAGTGTCTTTCCAAGGACTGAAATGCCTCTCGAATACTCGAATCCAGAAGCGACCCTGTGTCTGTCTGCACGCAGGCCACGTTCGTGGCCTTTAGTGGCATAATCATGGCCAAACTTGTTTGGCTCTCTGTCACAATCATGGTATATTCCCCACAATCGTGGCCTTGTGTTCAAGCTTCTATCACTATTGTGCAATATTTGTCACGATCGTGACCCTGGGTTATTGCTCGGGTCTTCTTCAATTCTCCTCCTAATGCCTGAAAAACTAAAAACTCATCACGACACCTCATATATATATATAATTAAAGCTCAAATGCATGTTCTCATCCAAAAAAACACTTAAAGAAACAAATATTTATCAACTAACACAATTCTCAACCTAAACACACACTAAGCAATCAAATTAACCACTAAACACACACTAAACTACCTACAAAAACAAAATGCAATCTACATTTATCAAAATCCACACACTTAAACATTTGCTTGTCCTCAAGCAAACAAAAACAGTCAAACAGTTAAACAAATCAAGAAAAAAAAACACATATATGCAACAATGAGACAATGGCTTCAACTTAGCGAAACAAATTTAACTATAAACACAACACTTCAAGTCTTTCTAACTTATTAACAAATAAAATCTGCTTCTAATCACCTTGGACTAAATATACAAACTAATCAAAATTTTAATGTTGAGTCAATTTACCCTTATCACTTGCATACACACATTGATAATTATTCAATCAAAACAAAAGTGTAGCTATTCCTAAGTAGGTTTTCATGAAAAATCAAGCTACTAACAAGTTTGGCAAGTTTTTATTTGAAAACATTTTTTTAAGGATATAAACCTATTCTTTTTATGTGGAGGCAAACATTTGTAATGAATGTCGATCCGATTACTCAACTAAGTCATGTTGTTATTAAGTTGCTTGGTTGGAATGTCGTTATAGCATTTTTACGCAAAGACACATATTTGTGATGCATTTTGATCCGGTTACTCAGTTGCATCACATTCTCAACTGGCTACTAGCTCTATTCATAACCTGAAGGCCAATGGAATAGTTATTTTAGTTAAAATTTACAATTTTTTTAAACACAAAATTTTACCTACCTCATTGCTTTAGCTAATCATTATTATGAAAATGTACTAATAATGTCACTTATTTGAGTGGTCTAAAATTATAAATGAGTATGAAAAATTCCTAGGGTGAATGGACTAACATCGTATCCTAATTAACCAGCATATTTAGACTTAAGTAACTTAGGTCACTAATTTCACAAGCTAATAAATCTTCAAATCCTAAAAGATTATGTTTAAAGTTAAATCTATCCCGTTAAGTCCTAGCCATTGACGCATTCATACAATTCACATCATGCAACCTAAACAAACTATCATATAATATGCAAAATTCACACTTAAGATAAAAACACACAACCCTCCCCACACTTAAATAACACATTGTCCTCAATGTGAGAAAGGTATACAATTACATCAGGGAGAAATAAAATACAATATACAAAAAACAATAAGAAGAAAGTACTGACAAAAATGAAAATAGAAGGGTTAGAACACGAACTCATCAGGGTGACTGAGATGGGGATGGTGTCGGAGATGGAGACCCAATGCGTTTAACACTGAGCTAGGTTCCCTTTCTTATAATTAATTCAAAGAGAATAAGAGAGTTAGCAATCCAACCATTCCACATCATTACAAGCTTATTGTAGAATTTAAAACAAACCTAATTATACATCAATTTAAATCTAACTACTAAACGTGCTAATTTAAGGTCATTAGCTTGACCTTACATCTTTGGAAGCTCAGCTAGGATCAATTATAACTGGCTTGCTTCCACCCTTCTCGTTCAACATCAATTTTGTAGCCTGTGAGTAAGCTACAAATTACAAAATGATCAGAAGGACAATATTGATAAAGTTAAGAAAACCAATTAATTTCAATAATGTCTTTTTCACTAACAAACTATCAATAAAATTAGGAATAAATAAACTCCTTGAATCCTCTATTAAGTCTAGTAGTTTGTTTGGTAAAAGGGTGAGCTACTCTTGTTCCTCCTTAGTCACTCCCTTTTCTTCTTCTTCTTTTGCTTCATGAACAGAGACCTTCATAGTTTCTATAAACTCAATGTTCGTTGTCATCTATTCTACTTCCTCATGCTCCTTTGAAGATTCAACATGATCAGATCTTATGAATGGTATTCTTGGTGGGTAAGGCGGAGGAGGAACATAGGGAGGGTCCTCATTCTTTTCTTCATTCTTTTTCTGCTTCTCTTGTTCTTCTACAGAGTGGGTTTCAACTGGTTTATCTATTGGTTCTCCTAACTCTTTCCCACTCCTAAAAGTGATAGCCTTAACTTTCTCTCTTGACTATACTTCCATGTTGCTCGAAAGACTTTCCACACTTTTTGTAGATAACACATTGGCAAGCTGTTCCACTTGAACTCCAGGTTGAGAATAAAAGAGGCATGAGTCCTTATTACTTAGTCAATTTTTCCTTCTAACCTCCTATGGGCCTCATCCATACTTATGAGCTTGTCCATGATCTTATCTAGTTTGGAATCATTGTCATTGTATTTATCCTGTTAAAATCCATGTGACCCTTGATTTCTAAATTAAAACTTAGTATTGTTAGATCAATGAAAATTTGGGTAGTTATGCCACCCCGACTAGTATGTCCTAGAATAAGGATTGCCATCTCTCTGACCAACTTATGCTCAATTAAAGTTGAATTGCTCCACGTTGTTGTTTTCTTTTAAGTAGCAATTAGCTATGATATAGCTCTCTTGTCCATATGACTCATATTTGTGCTACATTACTTTGAATGGAGAGGAAGAGGTGGCTTTCAGGCTATTCAATTGCTTGGTTAGGTTGTTGATCTCAGCTTGAAATATTGTCATTGAATTTGGAGCAGCAATCATTCCTTCTGAGTCCCAAAAGGTTGATTGTTGTCTACTTCGTTATGATGTCCAAAGACAGTTAGTGTATTGCATGTCTTCTAATAGATGATGTGCTGCTTCAACTATTTTTCTCAAGAATGATCCTCCAGCAGCTGCGTCTATGGTGCTTGTTGTGGGTAGATTAACTCCAGTGTAGAAGGTGTGCAATAGGAATTCGTTGGGTAGTTTATGATGAGGACAACACATTTGTAGCACCTTATACCGCTCCTACGCTTCATATAAAGACTTCCCATCATTTTGCTAAAAATTGATAATTTCCTTTATTAGTCTTGTTATCTTGTTTAGAGCGAAATACTAAACTAGAAAAACTCATACCAATTGCTTCCAAGTTGTAATGTTGGCTAGGTGGAGAGAATTCAACTAGGCCTTAGCTCGATCCCTAAGTGTAAAGGGAAAGAGCCTCATCCTAGCAGCATCCTTTGACATCCCAATATATCGGAAGGTGTCGCAAATTTATAAGAAATTAGCTAAACGAGCATTAGGATCCTTATTGGCTAACCCGTAGAGAAATTGGCTAAATGAGCATTGAGATCCTTATTGGCTAACCTGTAGAATTGCACGTTGGTTCGCAACATTTTAGCAGTGATGGTTTGATCTCGAATGTATTCACTTGCACCAGTGGTCGTGTAATCCCTTGACGATGGGCATTGAGATGTGGCCTCATGACGTCCATAAGGGTCCGTCGCTCTCCATAATGTATTTCCGCTACCATCGTTCTTTCTATCTCTTTTAGCATTCAATTCTTACGATTCCCCATTGTTGTTTGGCGATATCCAATTTGATGTGTCGTCTACTTTATGCCCAACTTCTCTCTCTCTCTCTTTTCACAAAAGGTTGAAAAATCCTTAGACTACAAGAATTAAAATAATCTACGCCTCCCCGAGAATGGCGTCAAAAACTTGTTGAACAAGTTTTACAATTTATAAAACTCTTAATAACCGTAAGCGCACGAGTCTCGAATGTAGTATAAGAGGGGTCGATCCCACAAAAAGGGTAACTAATCTAATCCTATGTTATCTAAGGCTAAGAAATTTGAAATAACGGAAATAAAATTTCACAAGAAAAGTAAATTCGAGAAATTGATTGGCAAGAATTGTAATTAAGAAATTAGCACAAAAAGAAATGAAATTTTGAGCAATACAAAAATACAATGGAAATAAATCAAGAGAAATTAAATAGTTATGAGATAGAGGATTTTACCTATTATTAATGCTAACCTAGCTAATTATGTGTTATCGGGGTGTCAGTTCTAGGCTATTGAAGGGCCGGTTAATCTATCTCAAGTTATAATCGTTAAACCCTAAATTATAAACCCTAATCGAATTATGAAATTTGCAATCTCTCAATTTATAAATTACCTACAACCCTAATTAGATCGGAAGCTCCTTACTAACTACTGAGCCTCACACAGGATCTCTCTTTGTAAAAAAACCGATATGATTGATTATGTGGTCAATTAAATCGCCTAACTTATATTAATCCGATTTAATTACCCTCTCGGTTTATTACCGAAATATGCAAATACAATAATCAATCACAATACCCATTCAAATAAGCAAAAATCAACTAGATTAACATTAAATCTAAGCAAAACCCTCGAAGGAAAAGTTAGAACATTGTTAACAATCTGAAATCCATAATCATACAACCCATCTCAACCTTACATATTAAATGAATAAAAAGGGAAATGGGGAGAAAATGAAACTTAGGTTGGATGATCTAGGAAGGCAGCGGTGTCGAGAGATCACCTACTCTGGGAAGCTTCGGCATCGAAACCCTCCTCTTCTTCCTCTCCTTCTTTTCTCTCTCTCTTCTTTCTCTCTCTCTTTAACTAAACTCATAAAAAATATGTTTTATCTTAAACATGTTTTTAAACCTGAAAAGCAATCAATTAATTTTGTTTGAAGAATGAATTCCTATCCTCCTTTTTCCTTTTCATATAACACTATTATGTTTTGTAGGTTTTTGTGGTTGTATAATGCAATGGTTGACCTGAACTTTAAAGGCAAAAAAATAATAGTAGAAGGTTTGGCTGAAGATTCCTGTTGCCAAAACCAATGTTTATTTGTCAAAAGAGTTCAAAAGGCTACAAACACGATTAGGACACCTGAACATCATATAAAAAAAAAATGATAAAACGGCTTCATGAGGACGCTTGCTTAATAAACTCAGACGGCTATTCTTAATCCTTCATATGTCAATGGATACAATTAAACTTAAGAATTGTGGTGCAAAAAGGTCATTGCCTCCCCTAACCTTTATCACCTCGCCGGCCCTAACAATGCCAATTCCATATTCTGTTGTGTTGACCTTAGTGTGCGTATTTCATGCTTGCTATTAGCCAGCTAACGTATAGATCAGCCGCCCGAACCCAGAAACTACTTCTATATGGCCATCCTAAATACAATTGAAGGCCTCAACTCCAGAAAGTCAACCCAACCATTGACAGCCTGCTTGATTGTGACTTTTTGTGTCCCCTATTGGCATACCAAATTTGTGAAAAACATGGCTAACAGATATAGCATTTAAACTTGGTAGATCTAATGGTTCGGTAGATTTACATTGGATTCCCAAGGATGAGAAGTCATTGGGCCTAGTTTTATGAATCCAGTATAAAACTAAAACTATATATATACCAATTTTAAAATCTTCAATATGAAAATCTCACTCAAATTATCAATAATAATCTTTTAAATATTTGAGATTCCATTCACTCACGCAAGTTTAATCTTTTTTTAAATGTGGGATCATTTATCGTTGATATATCATTGTAATCGATTATGCACTCAATATGTTGATTGATAACCAAACTACTTCTTAAATACTCTTTATAAGACTCTTTAATAGGATCCTCTTGTATCTTGTTCTCCTCTATTTTTGCGATGTAAAAATCATTTGTTTCGTGTTCTTTCGTCTTCATATAATCAATTTCAACATTATTAAATTTTGACATCAGTTGTGACCAAATTTAGTGAAAGGTTGAAGATGAAATGTAAAATAATAAATAACATTTCACTATATTACATTATGAACTCTTTTTCTAAACAATATTTTACTATATTATATTCTGAATCTTTCCATCTCTTCCAAACAAAATTTTTCTAATATTATATCTATTTCATTGTAAACTATTCTATTCTAATAAAAACTTTACGTCTAACTAAACATACCCTACGGATGGACGGAGTACTGCCCATAACAATATCTCCACTGCCAACTTTTTGAATTTAGTAGCCTTTCAAGAGGTAATGCATATGATTAGTAAAGGTGCTTAAAGGGAGTGGCCTACGGTTGAATGGAAATTGACAAATTAAAGGATAGGAAACGCTGATTTTCTTCAAAATAATGGTGAAATGTTCAGTTCTAACAAATCCAAAAAAAAAAAAATGGTTACAAACGCACTGGCGCAGAAGCCACTAGTTATCTTTCATTTGAAGTACTCCGAAACAAGAACAAATTGCACCACCTACATCATTGTTCCTTGGTGACTTTTGATCTAGTAGGCGTTGCAAATTGCACCACCTACATCATTGTTCCTTGGTGACTTTTGATCTAGTAGGCCTTGCTGGCTTAATTATTTTTCCCATAAGGATTAGAAACACAGGCAGAATGGTTCCAACATAATACAAACTGCCATATGCAGCAAGGGTTTCATGCAAGCTTAATACCTGTACCACAACAAAGTGTAATCATAAGAAACTATGAAACTAACTAACTTCTACATCTCAAATTATCAGATCTACATAGAAAGATGAGAGAACTAACCATAAAACCAATGCAAGAATAGTTTAGGACCAAAAGGGTGTATGCAAAATTCATCAGCACTATAATTTTCTTAACCAGAGCCATACTTGGAGGTACAGCTTGTTGCCATCGGTATATGACTGCTCAAGACAGAAACAATGTCAGAGGGGATTTATAATTTTATATGGACGAAATCAGTCAGATGTTAGCAAGTAAAAGCTATCTGACTCAATACCTCTTGAACCTGCAATCATAAGTGCTGACTGAACAAAGAATATGATGTACCCAGGATACAAACCCTGCAATTTTTAACAAAATAATTGAGAAGAGCAGTAAGTTTAACTGTTTGGTGATTCAAAAAACAACAGGCAAAGTGTACAAAGATGTGAACCAAACTGATACGATTACATGTTTCTGTCACCATACTCGTATCACATAACATAGAAGCTAAATTAAAATATCTAGTGAGTACATGAGCTATACAAAAAGTGAACCAGTAAAATTAGGGACACCCTAGCAGTTTCAACATAGACTTGATTCCATGAACAAAGTTAACAAGGAAACTACAGAGTATAATGCTGGAAAAGAAATACAAGAAAAAGATAGGACGAGTTGTAATCAAATAGATTATGATAGATGACGAGTAAATAGAAGAAATAAATAACATAGAACTTGCAATTGTACTCACATGCCAAACAGCACTTGTAGTTTGTGTGGCCAACAACTGAAAGAAACCAGGTTTCTTCCCCTTCTGAACAAGTCTATCGTAGACATCTGCAGGAATCAAATATAAGATTCGTTAGTACTTCATACACTGGACTGTTGCTCTGGCAGTGAAATCTCAGTTCAAAGGAAACTAAGGTACCTATTGTATAGGGTCCAAAAGCTACATACCAAACATCCAAATATGAGCAAATTTGCAATGAATCCATCACACACATATCAAACAAATTTCACTTAGTAATGACAAGTGTCTAATATTATAGGAATCAACCAGGAAATCCAAACTTTTGTTTAAAAAGTCCTAGGGAAAGGTTACCAAAATAAAGTCCAATATAAAAGTGTGAAAATAAATATAGAAGCACAATCCCTGTATGATCAATGGCTAACCATGTTTAGGATTCACATGCTATATGATTACAGGCTGGAATTTAAAATTTCAAGAAAGAAATCTAACATGGATGCTTTTGGCTCATGCTATCCAATATTTACAAATTAAAATGAGTTAAGTTGATGAACTCACAGTGTCGTAGCCATGTGCTGACTTGAATGTTCCAGACCAATGGCAACTCAACTGAGCTCTTCGCTAACTCCACACCAATGATGTCAACATTCTTAGCCCGATCCCATCGTGGCTTTGGTGGAGAAACATCTGTCCACCCACTGAAACCCAGGCCAGAGATAACAATAGAGGCCTCTGATATTGACCAGATGAAATAATATTTCCAGCGAGCTGTGAAACCCGACATATATTGATAACTCAGCCTTTTCCAGAAGCCCCATTCTTGGTATATTGGATCAGAGAACCGCGATAAGGGATACTTGGGTACCAGGTACAGATACAAGGCCATGCAAACTGCAGCTTGGAGGATAGCTCTAATGGTTGCTCCAAAAGGAGATGGTGATGGTCCTTTCTCTGTATGGGCCCAAATCTGCAAAGCTAGGTTAAGAAAACTGAGAAAATTTTCACATCTATAATCAAGCATCTAGAAATAAGATGATATCAAAGTACTTACACCCTTCCTTTCTGTCCACTCAAGATAGTCCTTCGCTTCATACACTGGACCAGCAAAGTGGCTACCACAGCAGAGGCAATAACCAAAGTATTCAATCAACGAAGGCAGCTTAATCAAACGATATTTCTTCTGGGAATCCCGTAAATCTTTCTCCTCCAATAACCCATCGTTGTAATTAATTGCACATGATATGACTTTCAGTGTTAATACCATCAATGCTCCTAAATTTTGAACACGAGAATTCACCATTAACAAGTATAACAATGCCACAGAAGATTAATACAAGAAAAAAATTCAATTCCCACAACCTCTGAGCCCCCTCTTTCAACAGAGAAATCCAAGACTGTTGAAAAACCTTAAGCTGCACTTACCAGTAGCATCAATGCCTCCTTCCTTCCATGCATCTCCACTCATGTAATATACATGGCTACAAATGCACAACAACAGTCAAGATTTCTGAAATAAAAAGGTCATATTTCTAGGCCATTATTTTGTTCCTTAGTATATCATACGTAATTATCTCAAAGAACATCATTAAAAAGGAGAATCCTAGAAGAACAAATCCAAAAGGTAAAAATAGAACGAAAGGAACAAATCACTTGCATTTTGCAGCTCAAGAAAAGAAACGTAAAAATAGTAGTAATGCAAAATTGATCTATACCGAAGTCGAAGGCACCCTCAAATATAGCTCAGACATTCTCTAGCTAAAAATGGATTAAAACTACTTCCATGCGAAAGAGAAAAAGAACTTGCATTTTGATATTTAGAATAAAGACATGCGACAAACAGCTCGCGAAGTATTCAGTTAGGACAAATGAATTCGAATGCAAATCTAAATTAACAAAAAGAAAATCAGAGAAAACAAAAATCTCATAGATAAAGCAGACAACTTGAGTTAATGCAATAAGAGCAGATCAAGAACGAACCAACCAATTAGGTAACCGAATCCCAAGATGAAAGTGAGGACACCACAATATGGGCGAAACAGAACCATGGAAGCATAACCCGACAACATGGGAACCAAGAAGTGAAGATTCGAAGAGAAGCCAAACGAAAGATACGAGAGAACAGCCCCAGAACCAGCAGCATATATATGTTTACCGATTGGACTCGGGACAAACCGGTGAAGAAAGCCCAGGGGAATGGTGGCGACGAAGCAAAGAAGGAAGCGAAGCACCGGGACAGAGACTCCGATCACAACGGCCATGGAATTCATGTCCAAATCCATGGTGAGTCGCGAGTGATTGTGATGGGGTTCTATCAACTGGGACGAGTTTGAGATGGGCAACTCCAAACTTGGAAGGCAACAGAAGTTTTGTTAGTTAAAGAGTTTCAGCGACTGGCGCTTTTGTAATCTGTAGCAGTTATTTAAGAGCTTGGTCAAATACAAAGCCTCTCTTTTTCAATACCTTAACTATATAATTCAAAATATCTAAATAAAAAAGCAATTGGGTTGGATCGGACAGCCTTGGTGAGTTGGGGATATCGAGGATATCCAATCTCGACATCATCGAAGTGAAGAAAGCAAGAGATGGTACGGTAGGACGGAAAATTTTCATTTAA
>JAOQMQ010000195.1:24465752-24479375 GCA_027563845.1 Erythroxylum subrotundum | reverse complement strand
TTAACTTCTGATATTTTTGTAGAATTCCGCGATAAAGTTTAAAAGATCTATTCAACCCCCCTTCTAGATCGCTTACATATATGATTTCTTAGATCTATTATTTCATTGTCGACCTTTAAAGATGGAAACTTAAATTATGGTGTCATTGTTTCCAATAATATTTCTCTTATGAAATGACTATGAACATCTACATAAATATGCTATTGCTATTGCTCTTGTCTTTACGTGACATGTGATGGTATTAACCTCCTTTTGTTTGGGACAAGCGAAATGCACATGTTGTTTTGGTTTCCACACCTTTAGTTTAAAGGTTCACTATGGTAAATTTTATCTTATGAGTTAAGCTTATTTTGGTTTATATTTTAGGGTGCTTTTATTTTAAGCTCGTGATTCTCACCATGAATATGTTTAGATCAAAAAGCATTAATTAAAGTTGATTGTTGTTTTTATATACTTTCACGTCTTGTAGGAATGCTAACATGATCAATGATTAATGGTAATTATGAAGATCAAATGAATGGTCTTGTATTATGTTGGGAGATAATAACACAACTCTCTAAAAGATTAATCAAATATTGACAAAAAAGTACTCTTCAACTTGCATCAGTATGAGAATAAGAAACTTAGCAATGAAATAAACACTAATACTTTTGCTAAACTGATAAACAAATCCACTAAACTCAATAAGGATTTACAAAAGTTGATCTGTCATCCCACAATAACAAGTTGTTTTTACAAAGTTTCATGATTGAAACCAAAGTTGATGTAACAACCAACATACACCCAAACTAATCCGAAAATAATCAGAAAAGGATGGGAATACTACATTACGTGCCCTCTCTTTATTTTCCCTTACTTTTGGATGTTATCACCGCACTCTCTTACAAAACCTATGTATTTTTTTCCTTTTATATCACGAAATCGATTTTTCTAGATCATACATAGTGTAAGTACTCTCTGCGATCGTGTACATCTATGAGTAAACTACTGAAGATACATGGTCACTTACATATATACTATTATAGAGAGTTACACGATCAGTACACACAGTTGTGTATGTCATTCACACAGACGTGTACATGACCATTTATGTCCTTGCTCTTCACACAATTCCATAGACTTATATGATTGATCCATACGGTGGTATAAGTAAAGACATAGGCGTGTGTGACTTCATATGATCGTGTATGTTTACACAATTGATATACATGGTTGTGTAAGTAAGGAAAAAATATGTAGTGCTTTACACTGTCGTGTCTCTTCTAAAAAAAGCTTCATCCATCTTGTCTTCACTTGTTCGTTATCCCCACAAACCATAAAGGCGTCTTTGATCATCGAAAGTCTCAAAATAAGGATGGACATTCAATTATCTCTCCTTCTGGCCCAATTAACGGTATGAGATGTTATTCTCCATCATCTACTTGAGATACATCCTAGAAAGCTTACTGCATAGCTCATGTTTGCTTCTAGGAACAACAACATTAGTCAACATATCAGCATCATTCAAATATGTATGAACCTTATTCAACATTAACTTTTGCTCTTCAATTAAGGACCTCAACTATTAATATTTGACATCCATATGCTTTGTACGATAATGATGCATAGTATGTTTGCTCAAGTTAGTTGCACTTTTGACTATCACAAAATACTTCATAATCTCCTTACATCACATTCAACTCTTGAAGAAACCTTTTCAGACAAAGCATCTCCTTACAAGCTTCCACCACAACTACAACTACATACTTTGCTTCATTCGTAGATAAATCCACATCACTTTTGTAGCTAGGACTGCTATGAGATGGCTCCCCCTACAAACTTGAACAGAAAACCTGAAGTGAATTTTCTTTCATGAAGATCTCCATCCATATCTGCATCTGTAAAATCTTCTAGAGTTGGTTTACCATCACCAAACGAAAAAAATCTATTTTGACGTGTCTCTTAAGTATCTCAAAATCCATTTCACTGCTTCTTAATGAACCTTCCCTAGATTTGACAAGATCTACTCACCATCCTAACGACCTGAGCAATATCTGGCCTTGTACACACCATTGCATACATCAAAGACCCTACAATCTCCTACTTATATTGAAACTTAGCACCTGTTACCACAATCTCTTACTCTTCCTATCTTGAATGATCTTTATGCCTGAAATCTGCTTTTCAAGTCCTAAATCTTTCATATCAAAAGATTTAGACAAATCTTCTTTCAACTTTGGATTCTATCAACATCTTGACCCACAATCGACTTATCATCAACATAAAGAAGAAGAATGCTTCATAAAATGCACACAAGCATTGGGATAAGATCATTTGTAACCATAATACGTCATAAAGGAATCAAACTTTTAATACCACTGCCTTGGAGCTTGTTTTAACCCATATAGGTTTTTCTTCAACTTACAGACCAAATTTTCCTTGCCTTTAATTTTGAAACCTTTTGTATGTTCCATATCTGTATATAAGAAGGTCGTTTTAACATACAATTGTTCGAGTTTAAGATCTAAACAAGCAATTAGACCTAAAATTGTTCAGAATGGGGTCATCTTGACTACTAGTGAAAAGATTTCATCAAAAAGTATATCGATCTTTTGACTGAATCCTTTCACTACTAGCCTTGCCTTGTACTTTACCAGCTTGTCATCATCTCTCTTTATCTTGAACACCTACTTATTCTTCAGTGCCTTTTTACCTTTTTAAAGCTTTACAAGCTCATATGTGTTATTCTTCTTCAGAGAATCCATCTATTCCTTCCAGAGATCTTTGTATTTACAAAATGCAATCTCTTGCACATTCTTAGGCTCCCCCTTAACAGTAATCAACAGGTATTCTAAACTTGGATACCTTATAGAAGTCCTTTTTTCCCTTATCAACCTTTGAAGCTATGTTTTATCAGCTATTGGATCTAATTGCTCCCATTGCTTATCATCCTGAATAGCTTCATCTTCAGCATTATCCAAATGTGGTCAAGTAACTCATCATTACCAGGTTGTATTTGATCATCATCAATATGTGGTTGGTCACACACTTCATCTCCTTTACCTATATATTGCTCATTAATGGAATGAATTTGCAAATAATTAACAATCCCATAAGATGAGTTGTAGTGTAATGACTTATTTCCTCTCAAAAGATCAGCACGTCCCTCGTGCTCCTAGAATACCACATCCCTACTCCTGACCACCTTTTGCTTCTCTGGGTTATAAAGTCTTAAGCTAAACTGATCACCACCATATCCAACAAAGATGCAAGGTATTGACTTTCAGTCAAGCATTTTTCTTTGATCCTTAGATACGTGTCTGAATACCTTACAGCTAAAAACTCTTAGATGAAGATAAGTGGGATCTTTACCAATCCACACTTTCTTGAGAATCTCAAAATCTAATTGAAATGAGGGAGCTTAATTAATCAGGTAGATTGAAATTTGAACTGCTTCACCTTAAAAATCTTTGGCAATATAGAAATTCTAAGGATACAACGAACCTTCTCCACAATTGTTCTATTCATCCTCTCATTAAAACTGTTATGTTGTAGAGTCCCGGGTTTTGTATTTTCATATCTAATGCCATGCAATGTATATTAATCTTCAACCACATTAGAGGTATACTCACCTCTATTATCTATTCACAGGCACTTCAACTTCCTCTCAGCTTCCCTTTCTACCATGGCATGAAACTTCTAGAAAGTTTCAAGCACTTGACTTTTTAAGTTCAACATGTACATCCAACTCTTCCTCAAATCATCATTAATAAATGTAACAAAATATTTGTTACCTCTTAGTGACTCCTCCTTAAAAAGGCCATAGACATCTAAATGCACCGACTCTAATATCTCTAACTTCTTTGTAGATCTTCTCTTGAAAAAGACTCTATTCTACTTTCCAACCAAATGATGATCGCAAGGATTCAACAGTATTTAGTTTTTAACTAGGATAAGGGATTTACCAGCCAGTAACTTTAATCTCTTCTCACTCGTGTGTCCCAATCATCAATGCCACAGATTTGGAGAAGTTTTCTTTTCGGTTGTGTATACTTCTCCACCACCACATACCTTTAAATGTGTCTTATACGGAGGCAACAGTCATTGTGCCTTTGGATAGTTTCCACTTCTTATCCCCAAAAGTGTGTCGAAATCCTTCTTGATCTAACATATTAGTGGATAATAGTTTTAGCCTTAAATTGGGGATGCGTCGTATATCTCTAAAGTTCAGTAAGCATCCGACGTTTTCTAAATTCAAATATCACCCATATTGACATTCTTATTGGAACTTTGATTTCTCATCTTTACACTTTTAAAATCTCTACTTTAGTACTTTGAGAATTACTCTACCATTGGAACACAGTGATAACATACTTATGTGTTAATCAGCCATTCAGAACCAGAATTATTAAGATGAAAGCATTCACTTACTGTACAAACTATGGACACCTCATCATCTGTGCTTGAAGTCTTATTGTTGTATTTTTATCATGACCATCATTTTGGATGATCTTGTTTTTTCTTATCTCTTTTCCACTTATAGCAAAACCTCTTAATGTGTCATGGCTTATCACAATATTGGCATGCCTTCACATCTTTGTCACCACTAACTTTTGACTGATTTTTAGATTTGTCATGACCATTGAGACCCCTACTCTTACTCCTTCCCCTACCTTCTATCACGAAAGCTTACACTTTGTCAACTATCATCTACTTTCTTATGATTTCTTCATTGAACATACTCTCTTTGATTATATCCAAAGAGAGCATACCTTTAGGAGCTGAGTTATTAATCGTCACCATCAGCGTCTCCCAGTTATTTAGTAATGAATTCAACGGGAATAAAACTTGACGCTCATCATTAAAAATGATCTTCATTGTGGTAATCTTGTTGATTATATCCTAGAAATCACTTAGATGCTCCGACATGAGTTTCCCAGCTTTCAGGTTCAAGTTCATAAGCCTCTTAATTAGAGAGGCCTTATTATGGGTAGTCTTCCTTTCATACAAACCTTTTAGCTTTTGCCATAGCTCATAAGGATCTGTTTCTTAAGACACATGGTTGAATATATTGATATCAATCCATTGTCTAATAGTTCCTAAAGTTTTCCCCTTCATCTTTTCTTATTCTTTATTTGACATATTTTTAGGCTTTAAAAGAACATAATCCTTTACACCTTTGTTTACATCAATAATATTAAAGAAATATTTGCAATTCAAAAGATCTTCCATCATGGGCCTCTAAATCGAGTAATTTAATGATGTCAACTTGACCATAGAGCTGTTTCTACCTTTTATCAAGGTGGCCCTGATACTACTTGTTGGGGGATAATAACACAACTCTTTAAAAGATCAACCAAATATCGATAACAAAATACTCTTCAACTTGCACCAATAAATCAGTATGAGAATAAAAAACTTAACGATGAAACAAACACTAAGATTTACATGGAAAACTCTTTAGTATAGAGGGAAAAACCATGGATTAAACCGACAAGCAAATCTACTAAACTTAATAAGGATTTACAAAAGTTGAAAGTTGATGTAACAATTAACAAACACTCAAACAATTCCTAAAAGCAATCAAAAAAGGATGAGAATACAACACTCCTTGCCTTCTCTATATTTTTCCTCACTTTTAGAGACTCTCTTACAAAACCTACATATTTTTCTCTTTCATATCACAAAATAGGTTTTTCTAATGTGTAAGTGATCATGTATATTCAACACCGCCTCACTCACAGATTTACACCTTCACAGGGAGTTACATGATCACCACACATTGTCGTGTATGTCATTCATACAGGCGTGTATATGAGCGTATATGTCTTCGCTCTTTATATATTCCTTCACATAGTTCTAGAGACTTACACAATTAATCTACAGGGTAATGTAAGTTAAGACACAAATGTGTGTCATATAAAATGGCTTGTGTGTTTATACAATTGATATACACGACCGTATAAGTAAGAACATAAGTGTGTATAAGAACACAAGTGTGTAGCACTTTACACAGTCATTTAGCACTTTACACGATCGTGTCTCTCCTCAAAAGAGTTTCATCCATCTTGTCTTCACTTGTTCTTCATCTCCACGAATCATAAAGGCGTCTACAATCACTGAAAGTCTCAAAATATAGTTGGGCATTTAACACATTATCCCCAATAGTTAGTATATCATCCAATATAAATGGGTCTAAAATTGGTTCCTTATCGAATACTTAGTAACACATATCTATGACAATCAATTATGAATTCAAAAGATTGAACTAATCAAATTTCAATTAAGGTGCTAAATGATATAGTTGAAATTATCTTTTAAGTTTGAGCCTGTGAATCGCCTTTAAGTCTTTTTACAACTTGCAAAAACCAACCATAGGGAGCATCCCAAGATTTAACCTCTGATGCTACATTAAAAAAGAAAGAGTACGAGAAAAGTAACCTTGTCTTGAAAGAGCTTAAATGCTTTCATAATTTAACAAAGGCATGTAGAAAATGCATATCTAACATCTTGTAAAGGTACTATTAAATTTTTAAAATGTGGGCCCTTATTGTGCCAAGCGTAATTAAGAATGGATGACGTAATATCAGTATTGCTATAATATTTATGAAGTTGTTTCTTCTAATCTTTCTTTAGTATAGGATTATAAAACTACTTTAAAAAAAAAAAAAATTCTTCCATCTTTACTAATCTTTTTAAATAATATTAGGACCATTTGATTTGATTTCCATTTTTATTGTAGATATCAGCTTTCCTTTCATGATTTTTTTTATTTTTAAGAAAATCAATGCTTATTTACAATATTAATGTATACATTGTACTTTTGTTCATAATAAATAGATATAAAAATAATTTTAAAATAAATTATTTTTTATTAATCATTTAACTTATATAATTTAATTTATTATGTGAGATTTATTTAGAAATTTAAGCTAATAATGAAATATTAATTATAAATAATAAAAAATAATGTAAATTTTATATATAATCTTATATATTAATTAATGAAATAAATATATTCGCACACAAATCATGGTAAATAGAAATTACTATTTGTTATTAGTAAATATTGATAATGAAAATTTTATATTATTAATTATTATTATTTTATGTTATAATTTTTTATTACCATAAACTAAGTAATAATTCTTAATTTTCTATTTCCTTTTCCTATTCATAATTAAATAATTATAATTTTAATTTTAATGTTAATGTTAATGTTAATGATAACAACTATTGAATGAAGATTTTATTAATTATATTTTATTCACAAATAAATGTAATCTTTCAATATTTAATATTTTATGATTAAAATAAACTTTTTCTTATTTTTGGTTCTATAAATGGTTTTATTTTAACAAAATTTAAAATTTAGACGTTTTAATATATAATATATTTATGAGTAATTAAAACAAGAATATCATAGTGAAACTAAAATGGTCCTTAATTGTTAGTCTTTAAAAGATAATACAGATATAATTAGGAAGATAATTTAATTCGTAGAGATTAAGCATTTAAGGTGAATAATTGTATCTATTGTTATTTTAAATTAAAATTGAAAATAAAATTGACCTCTCTAATTTATTAATATAATCAATTATTTTGCAACTTTTATTTACCTGTACTTTAACCTCGTCCGACTAGCCCAATTTATGTGCAGGGTCGTATTACCTCTAGCACGATCCCTTAATCTTGAAACAATAATCATGGTACCCATGTGTGCACTTACGAGAAGGTAAAGATAGAAGTATTACTTTGAACAACTAGACGGCCCATACGTTAAACCCCTCCCGATGCCTGATTTCATTTTTCAGTTTATCGAGTCGAACAACATTGAATCTCCTAATTTTATTGAGTTTCCTAGTTTCAAGGAGGTCAAAATAAATAAAGAAAGAAGACAAAAAACAGTTAATACTAACAAAATTGAGCATACATGCATTGCTTTTACACAAATATACAAGACTAACCAGCTACCATCGTCTTCTTCCTTATCTTGAAGATGTCCTACAAGCTACAAACTAGAATAGGTTAGGAGCAAGACATCTCAAAAATGCTTTAACCTTTCTCTATACTTGCAAGGATAAACTATTACACAGTCCAAACAGAGGCCCCCTTTAGTGTGAGTGCAATCAATCTGTGTCATCGAAAATTTAAGCTTTGTTGATGAAGTGGTACTGTCAACAATAAAGTCCCCAACATGGTAGAGATTCCATTTTCCAGGATCATCCAACAAACATTTGGACGACTTATGCTGGCCATCTGAAGTCCATAGCTGGAACTGAACAGGTTTTATGTTCCAACCATGGACATGTTCGGTATTGCAGATCTGGCGACTGAATCTTTTTGCAGCCCTTCCCAAATGCAGTCTGAAGAATATGCTATAACTTCCCGTTGGAAATGGGAACTCAAGCTGTCCATCAACCTCGAGCCACCAGGTTTGCTGAAGATATGCAACAGATAAGAATCTGCATACGAAAAAAATGGATACTAAAATCAATTCCAGCACAAAATTATCCGACATATTTAAAACTGCATAGCACCTCATTTAGCAATAGAAATCCAATCTGAGCTCCATTTCAAACATACTATGGATCTTTGCTTTTCCAATTTTAGGAAACAAATGACAATTGAGTTGAAAAACTGTGGCTAGCAGGGAACGAGAAGCAACCAAATAATGGGGCAATACAAAGAGAATTATCTCATGACAATATTATGAAGCATGAAATTTGTCTGCCACAGATATACACAAATATCACAATAATAAATTATTCATCTTTAACTATTCCATGTTTGAAAGTGTTCAAGTTAACCGACTCGCTAAGTCAAATCCCCATAGTTCATGTAGCTTACGAAATTTAGAGACATAAACAGTTTGTTTAGTCTTTACAAGTAGTTCCATAAACAGATATAAAAGGCAAAAGGTAGCAGGCAGGTAATTCCTAATGGAAAGAAGTCATGCTTGAGCTATGAGGCAAAATAGCTCAACAGGAGGGTGGTAAATCAGAAATTCACCAAGTGATAACAGCAGGATCATTCTTGAGGGGTAATAGGATAAGTTGTTACTTGTAATGAGTTGTAACTATCATACAACACAAGTCAACATGAACAGTATCATGTTGTTGGGTAGAGGACAAACTCAAAAGCTTGAATAATCCAGACATATTATTTCTGGAAAATTTGAGCTTCAGAGAATCAATAAGAACTATTCATGGTCTTAAGTTCCTATTTTGAGTTCTGCTGCCTCCAAGTGCACAGCAAAAAGACAGAGATGTAAAACCACACCATCATCAATGGATTCCATACATATTTATGTATCACACACCCAGATACATGATTCATCACATGGACAGGTAAAGAATGATAACAAAGAACCTACTCTTTGAAGTATTTCGGCAAGAAAAATGTCCCGTACAACTTGAACTTGATCAGCCAATCTAAGAAACACATCCCAACATTCCTCATGAAATATACTATTAAATAAATTGGAGCAAAAGGCTTCCATTAATTCTCACCTAGATTCCTCAGTAGGCATATGATTCCAATATCTTCTATCATCAAACCCAGTTATTGTTAATCCCTTAAACGAGATAGATACGAAGACACCACCTGTACGTTTGTCTAGCCACACTTTCTGCACAAAACCCAAATCTCAAACTCGTCAATATAATGCCAAAGACTCGAAATTGAGCTTCTAACAAAGTCCGAACCATCTTGCACTCATCACAAAGAATCAGTATCCTAGAGGTTCTCTGCTTATATTTTTACTAGATCATTAAACTCTATATAAAGGTTGAAAGCAAAATGGTAGCAGCCTTCGGTTGCACTTTCGCCTTCTATGTAGCAGACAATAGTAAAAATTATTTCCAGTATAGCTGATATTATCTTATATGAGCGCTACAAGAAGCTTAACACACAAACAAATTCACAAGAGAGTTCAATTAGCATCTCTCCTAGTGTTAGCCTGCCTAATATACTAAATCCACGACTGGTAACTGCAAATAACTTGAGGCACAAGAAATCCCAAATTCGATTCTAATAAATAACAAAAAAAAAAAAAAAACAGTCATGGAGACCAAAGGAAAAGACCATACCTTGGTACCACCATCGAAAGAGTTGGGTCTACACAGCTTAGTATAAATCTCCCTTTTACTCAATTTTCTGGGGGAACAACCCCCAGAAACCTTTTCCATGATAGTTTCATAATTTTCAGGCAATTTTGATTCCCACACAAAATCGGCCCACGAAGCGCCACGAAAAGCTCTGTTTAGCGCGGCCAATTTGCAGATCTCTACTGGGTCTAAATAACTGATAATTGAAGCCACACAGCTCTCAGGTAAGTCACCGAGACTTGGTTGTCGCACCGGTGACTGTAAACCAGAACGCCCAGGAAGGGACCAAGTACTCGGGTCTGTGAAAACTGAAGAAAGATTCGCACCCATGAAGAGAAAACATAAAAGGAAAACAGGGGGAAAGAGGGAACTGAAACAGAGTTTAATAAGAAAGTTAGAATTGAGGAGCACAGCTAATGTAAGAGAGGAGGACGACAAAAAAGAAAGATGAGAGAAAGTGCGAAAGAGGAGGGGCTACGCACTGAGTAATTGTTGAGAGACGCGTACACCCAGTAAGGCTATTTGCTGGTTGTTTGTTAGAAGAGGGAAAAAGGTAAATATGAGGGTCAATCCAATAGCAAGGCTGACTCGGCAGCTTTTAGTAGCGGGGGACAAACTTGTCTTTGATCAATGTTGGATAGCTTAAAGAGTACGAATTTAGGTTAATTTGATAAAAGTAATAAAGTATTTTATTTATTAATTAGTTTATTAAAAATTCAAAATTTATGAATGATAATGTTAAAAAATTGTAAAAGTATGATGTGAAATTATCAATATTAAATTATGGTGAATGGAACGCAATTCACCTACAATAAGTACAAATTAATAGTTCCTCCAAATATTATAACAATTAATTCCACAAGAGATGCATTAAACATACTGTTGTCTTTGACATTTGACACCATGCCCATTTTTTTTATAATATTGCTCTACAACAAAAACAAAAAGGGATAATTACAAGTTGTAGCGAATAGGATTTTTCCAAGTAATTAAGGTCATAATCTAGATGCCAGTTGTATGGAAAACTAGATTAGCGTTGTTTCAAATCAACTTGTTGTAAATTTGGGGGCCACAGCCATGAAATGGACCTGCTCCCGGGAATTCTGACCACTCTTGTATTTGGTCTCCTAAGGGGAAGTTGGCAGAAATGAGTAATGACAAAGTATGTTTCAACCTCGAAGGGACATCTCTAGTCAATAGAGCAGTTGTTATAGATTTTAGCAAGAGAAAAATGAAGACTTTCAGTTGGGATGACAGATTATAGGGCCAGCACGAGTGGTATCAGAGCCGGACACGAGTGGTATCAAACATTCACAAGTTTTGATCACCTCAAAATGTAGCTTATTAACATGTCTCGTTACTTTAATCCAGGGAAAGGAAAGTTGAAATATACAGTAAAGTTGAGAAATTAAACAGCTCATAAAAGCTAAATGAGATCAGGCCGTAATTTACCTCCTCATCACTTTGTCGGGTTGGAGTATAGGGACACCTAAAGTGGGAGATTCCAACTTTTAGGAACAAAGAGTTAAAGCACTGGTTTTATAGGTAACCAAGTTCAATGGACGCCAATGTCCTGAGAAGTATTTTATAGGTACGCGTACGAGCCGACGGCTGCCAACGTAAGGAAAGTAAACCTACCACAAATAAAATATAAGAGTTGGGTCTTTGGTTATTGGTTTGCAAGAAAAGGTTTTTGTTCTTTGTACAGAAAGAAGATGATGTCATTGAAAAGGAAAGATTCTGTACAGTTTCTTGATGCATGATATCTTACTAGCAGACGAAAGCGATCCGAAGGTTTGAGGATGACAAGAATGGGATTTGTAAGGTTACTGAGCAAGAAGACAAAGGAATATGATTTTCGCTTTACTATGATATTTTCTGATTGAGATGTAGACATTATCGGTAATTTGAGGAGAGTGGTTATGCCATAATGCCAACTTGTACGAGTTTCAAAGTGCAATCCAACAAGAATTGGAGCTTAGCTAGGTCTGTGATTGAAGAGTTTTCTTGGTCCCATTGATGTAAGCAGAAGTAAGGATTTTGAGAAGATGGCGAATTCTGAGCCCTCCAAAAAATTTAATAGAATTGAGTCTAACCTAATCCATTTAACTCAAATTTTTAGACCACATACACTTGGAACTTGAAAACACGAAGACTTGGGCTATTTAATGCGTCATCACTTAAGCCCAAGAAGATATCAAACCTATTTAATTAATTTTTGAACTTCGTTTTATTTTGGGCTTCCATATATTTTAGCCCAACTTTTTATTATTTGACCTAGGTATAAATACTTATGTTTAGGGTTTTACAATAATCAGATCATATTGTTTGAGTGTCGTCGGCTTTAGGGAGAACATTATTCTCTTGTTCTTGTTACTTTCCGAACCATCTTTCACTTATTAATTGTTTTCTCAATTGTGGCGTGTCGATTGTTCGTCTCTGGGTTTTATTTTGATCATCGGGATTGCTTGGAACAAGTTTCCAAGAGGTGTCGTAGAAATCAAACCCTGCGTATCTTTTATTTTCTTATTTGTTGAATTTCAAATATCTGTCCTTTTAATTTCTCTAGGTCGAAAACCCACTAAACCAAAAAACCCATCGGAAATCTCGTCAAATCCGCGTCAATCTTTCCGCGGTGCGCGTCAATTTTGGTATCACCTAGTGAATTGTACCTAGACTAGATCAAATCAAGAAAAAGTGAGGAGGGTTCGGGTAGTGAGAATAAAAAAAGTGAAGAGCGAAAAGAGGCCCAAAAGAAAATTGAGATTGGCCTAATGGGGAGTGATTGCACAGGTGAGGAAAAGAAAGTGGGATGTGCAGGAGAGAAAAGTTCAGGGAGAGAAAAAAAAGAGTGAAAAGAAAGAGAAAAGAGCACTAGTAGTGGTGAGATACAGAAAGCGTTTAGTTTCTGACACTAACCCTCTTGATGCTTTGCCTAGTGTTTTTACTCTGGATTCTAGGGATGATGGTTTGTTCCAGATGTTGGAGAAGATGAATGACACCACCTACAAAACTGACCTGCCAGATTCGAGGACGAATCTTCTTGAGGAGAGAGGGACTGATGTGAGCAGGAGTAAGGATCTTGAGAAGATGGCGAACTCCGAGCCTATTGGAGGAGAGTTTAATGGAATTGAGCCCAAACTAATCCATTTAACTCAAATCTTTGGACCGGATACACTTAGAGCTTGAAAACACAAAGACTTTGGCTATTTAATGCTTCATCACTTAAACCCAAGAAGATATCAAACCTATTTAATTAATTTTTGGACTTCGTTTTATTTTGAGCTTCCATGTATTTTAGCCCAACCTTTTATTATTTGACCTAAGTATAAATACTTATGTTTAGGGTTTTACAATAATCAGATCATATTGTTTAAGTGCCGTCGGCTTTAGGGAGAACATTATTCTCTTGTTCTTGTTACTTTCCGAACCATCTTTCACTTATCAATTATTTTCTCAATTGTGGCGTGTCGATTGTTCGTCTTTGGGTTTTATTTTGATCATCGGGATTGCTTGGAACAAGTTTCCGAGAGGT
>JAOQMQ010000195.1:24446406-24459352 GCA_027563845.1 Erythroxylum subrotundum | reverse complement strand
ATCATTTCCTTGAACCTCTCTCATGTGTCATATAATGTCTCTAAGTCAACCTAGGAATATGAGGAGATGTCATTCCTTAGTTTGAAAATCTTTAAAAAGGTCTGGATTTGCATCCGTAAAGTAGACCATGATGTGTGCATTTCCTCATCATTTCCTTGAACCTCTCTCATGTGTCATATAATGTCTCTAAGTCAACCTAGGAATATGAGGAGATGTCATTCCTCATTTTGACAATCTTTAAAAGGTCTGGATTTGCATCCGTAATGGTAATCCATGATGTGGGCATTTCCTCATCATTTCCTTGAACCTCTTTCATGTGTCATATATTGTCTCTAAGTCAACCTAGGAATATGAGGAGATGTCATTCCTCAGTTTGACAATCTTTAAAAGGTCTGGATTTGCATCCGTAATGGTAGAACATGAGGTGGGCATTTCCTCATCACTTCCTTGAACCTCTCTTATGTGTCATATAATGTCTCTAAGTCAACCTAGGAATATGAGGAGATATCATTCTTCAGTTTGACAATCTTTAAAAGGTCTAGATTTGCATCTGTAATGGTAGACCATGATGTGGGCATTTCCTCATCATTTCCTTGACCCTCTCTCATGTGTCATATATTGTCTCTAAGTCAACATAGGAATATGAGGAGATGTCATTCCTCAGTTTGACAATCTCTACTATTGAGAAGTATTTCAGAAGAAACTTCTATACTATTTAGTCCTATGTAGTAAGTGATGATCTAGGCAATAAATTTAACCAATACTTAGCCCTTCCCTTTAATGAAAACAAGAATAATCTCAATCTTATTGCATAGTCATTGGAAAAATTGACTATAAAGTTGTCACAAATTCTAGAAAGTTTGAGATAATGTGTTGGGGTCCTCATCTCGTAGTCCATCAAATTAAATGGAGTATTGCATCATCTGAATGATACTTGGTTTAATCTCAAAATTGTTGGCATTAATAGTCTGTTTCATAACACTAGACTTTGCTCCCTTCAAGTCTGGTCTAACATAATTAAACATAGTTCTTGGTTAGTCTGTCATAGTTCTTGATTCTTTGGTATTAATCTGACCTTCCAAGTCTATCTGCAGTTCTAACTCACACTCTCTAAGTCATGTTTTGCAGAGATTTCTTTGAGCTATTTTCTCATTCTCTGAATCTTTTTCTGCTAAGTTCAATGAATTACCTTGGGTCATAAACTAACCCCAAGATCTGTAAAAAAAATGAGAAAATCAAAGAGTCAATAAAAGGAGCTATGTTTCCTCGACATTTTTGATCCAGGAACATTTACTTCACCATGTCTGGGTTATTTCTGGATTCTGTGGTTATATTCTGCTGATATAGGGGTTATCAGTTTTGAGTTTAATTGCAATTGATTTTTTCCTACAGTGCAATTAGCAGATAATACAACAAATGAATGGATATAAAGTTGGTAAGATCACCACTTCGAACTAGGCAAAACCAAGCAGACAAATCTGCCCCAGCATCTAGCTTATTAGATATTTGCTTATTGGACTTTAAACTCTCACGTGATTCTCATGTGTCTTTTATTTATTTATTCAAGGTCTTATCTCTTTTGAGATAAAATAGATTAGACCAATTCTTTAGGGATTTATAAACGTGCTTTTAAGCACTACTTCAGTTGCCGTGTTTTTTATCGTGTTAGAGTCGATTTCTGCTTTTCTGTTGATTTCAGTAGTATAAATGTAGAGGTTATTCATGAATAAAATTATCCCTTTGCATAATAAGTTTTCTTCTCTTTCATTTTAATATTTTTCCTTTGTTCTCTCTCTTAAAGCGTTGAATTTGTTTCTGGATTTTTATCCTTAACTCCAACAAATTGGTATCAGAGCAACTTCTTAAGGGATCTGTGAAATGGAAGGCGACGCAAATTTTTCACAAAATGTTCCTGTCTTTGACAGAGAAGATTATCAACATTGGGCAGTGAGAATGGAAGCCCATTTGGAAGCATTTGATCTTTGGGAAGCCGTGGAAGAGGACTAAGATGTTGTTCCGCTGTCAGAAAATCCCACTATGGCCCAGGTCAAAAATCATAAGGATCGAAAAACCAGAAAAGCAAAGGCAAAAGCATGTTTGTTTGCAGTTGTTTCAAAGAACATCTTCACCAGAATTATGGGTCTCCAAACTACGAAAACAATTTAGGATTATTTGAAGGGAGAGTATGCTGGAGATGAAAGGGTGAAAGGCATGAAAGTGCTTAATTTAATAAGGGAATTTAAGCTGCAAAGGATGAAGGAGTCAGAGACAGTCAAAGAATACTCGAACAAGCTGCTCGACATCGTTAACAAAGTAAGGTTACATGGTACTGAATTTTCTTATTCACAAATTGTTCAAAAAAATTTAGTTACCATACCTGAAAAATATGAAGCGTCAGTTACCACTTTGTAAAATAAAAGGGATCTATCAAAGGTCACCTTGGCGAAGTTATTGAATTCTCTACAAGCTCAAGAGCAAAGAAGGATAATGAGACATAATGATTTTGTTGAGGGAGCTCTTCCAGTCAAGCACCATGATGCTAAGAGCAATGATAGCACGACAAACAACCAAAATCAAGGCAAAGGTGGAAATTCCAAGGGAAATTATTATCCTTGTCAGCACTGTACAAAATGGGTCATTCATCATACAAATGCTAGAAAAGACCAGATGCAAAGTGTACTAAGTGCAACCAGTTGGGACATGAAGCTGCAATTTGCAAAAGAAAAAATCAAAAGCATGAAGAAGATGCTCAAGTAGCTGATCAAGATGAAGAAGACCAGATGTTTGTAGCAACATGTTATTCCTCCATATGTAATTCAGAATGTTGGTTGATCGATAACGGTTGTACAAACCACATGACTTATGACAAAACTCTCTTCAAGGAACTAAAGCCCACTGAAATCACAAAGGTCAGGGTCATAAATGGCGCCTATATTCCTGCAAAAGGAAAGGGGACCATTGCAATCTCAACAATCTCAGGTATAAAAACAATTACTAATGTTCTTTATGCACCTGAAATTGACCAAAATCTATTGAGTGTGCGCCAGCTACTTGAAAAAGAATTCAAAGTAACATTTGAAAATAGGCACTGTGTCATTTATGATGCCACTGGAGAACAAATTCTGCAAGTTAAAATGAGAGGTAAAACCTTCTCATTCGATCCAACTGAAGAGGAGCAAGCAGCCTTCCCAACAGAAACCAACCTCACTGAAATTTGGCACAAGAGGCTCAGGCACTGTCATCTTAGATGGATGTTAGAAACGAAGAAGAATTATGTGATAAAAGACTTACCAGTTCTGGATGATTATTTGTCGAATTGTCATACTTGTCAGTTTGGTAAACAAAATAGGTTTCCATTTCCTAAAGCAGCTTGGAGAGCGTCATAAAAGCTGCAACTAATTCACACCGACGTTGCTGGACCTTAAAGTGTACCTTCACTACAAGGTAGTCGCTATTACATTCTTTTTATTGATGATTTTACTCGAATGTGCTGGATTTTTTCTTAAAATTTAAGTCAGAAGTTGCTGGAGTTTTCTGGAAATTCAAGAAAATGGTGGAAAATCAAAGTGGCTACAAAATTCAATTTTTGAGGTCTGATAATGGAAAGGATTACACCTCTACGCAATTGAATTTGTTTAGTGAAGAAGTAGGTATGGAACACCAACTTACTATTCCTTACACTCCACAACAAAATGGAGTCAGTGAAAGGAGGAACAGATATGTAATGGACATAGTAAGATGCATGATACATGAGAAGGAGTTACTTAAAAATTTCTGGGCAGAGGCTGCAAATATAGCAGTATTTCTACAAAATCGTCTTACAAGCAAGGCTGTGAAGGACAAAACTCCATTTGAGCTATGGTATGGTTATAAGCCTTCACTCAAATTTCTTAAAGTGTTTGGCTGCGTTTGTTTCACTCATGTTCCACAGGATAAATGTGATAAGCTTGATAAAAGGGCCACTCCAGGCATATTTGTGTGATATAATTCAGTTTCCAAAGCCTACCGGGTGTATCATCCACAAATTGGAAAATTGACCATTACTAGAGATGTTCATTTCAATGAAGATGAGCAATGGGATTAGGATTCACAAAAACTAGCTACACTTCTACAGGAATTTAATCCCTCAGTAGATCAAGAAAAAGATCAGTGGCTGAATGAATTAGTTGATGACCCTCCGGTTAGAGGAACAAGATCTTTGGCAGATATATACCAAAGATGCAACGTGGCAGTTTGTGAGCCTACTTGACATGAAGAAGCGCTTAAAAATCCAAAATGGAAGAAAGCAATGGAAGACAAGATGTCAATGATTCAGAAAAATAAAACTTAGGAATTAGTGGACAAACCTAAGGACAGAAAAATCATTGGAGTAAAATGGGTGTTCCAAACAAAGCTCAACGCAGATAGCTCTATTAACAAATACAAAGCCAGGCTTGTCGTTAAAGGCTATGCTAAGATTTTTGGTGTTGATTGCTCCGACACCTTTGCTCCTATCACTCGATTAGTCACAATCAGAATGTTGCTAGCCATAGCAGCACAAAAAGGTTGGAAAGTTTTTCAATTAGATGTCAAATCTGCTTTTTTGAATGGTGTGTTGTAGGAGGAGATATATGTGGAGCAGCCGGCTGGATTTGTGGTACAAGGAGAAGAAGATAAAGTTTACTTGCTAAAAAAGGCTCTCTACGGATTAAAACAGGCGCCTAATCCATGGTACAACAGGATAGATGATCATTTACAGAGTCCGGGCTTCATTAAAAGCTTATTAGAGGCTACTCTTTATGTTAAAAGCAATGACAATGATGTTCTTGTTGTATCACTTTATGTTGATGATCTCTTGGTGACAGGAAACAATGGTTTGCTGGTTAAGGAATTCAAACAGGAGATAAAGCAAGTTTTTGAGATGACAGATCTTGGTCTCATGACTTATTTTCTTGGGATGGAAATTAAACAAAGCCACAACGAAGTATTCATTTACCAGAAAAAAAATATGCGAAAGAAATTTTGAAGAAATTTCAGATGGGGGAGTGCAGAGCAGTAAGCACACCAATAAATAAAAAAGAGAAGCTGAGCAAGGAAGATGGAGCTGATAAAGTTAATGAAGGCTATTATAGAAGCCTGATTGGTTGCCTCATGTACCTCACTTCAACTAGGCCTGACATCTTGTTTGTTGTAAGTTTCTTATCTCGGTTTATGCATTGTGCTAGTGAGTTGCATTTAAAAGGGTGTTAAGGTATATCAAAGGTATAGTTGATTATGGTGTCAAGATTGGAAAATTCAAAATTTTCAAGCTATGTGGTTTCTTGAATAGTGATTGTGCTGGTTCAGTTGATGACATGAAAAGTACATCAGGATATTGTTTCAGTTTTGGTTCAGGTGCTTTCTCATGGTGTTCAAAAAAACAAGAGATTGTTGCACAATCAACAGCAGAAGCTGAATTTGTTGCAGCAACAACAACTGTCAATCAAACTTTATAGCTGAAAAAGCTTTTGTGTGATCTGAATATGGAGCAAGAGAATTGTACAGAGATTTTTATTGACAATCAGGCTGCAATTGCAATTTCTTACAATCCTGTGTTTCATGGGAAGACAAAGCATTTCAATATCAAGCTATTCTTCTTAAGAGAGGTGCAACAAAATGGAGATGCAACTCTGGTCTATTGCAAATCCAAAGATCAATTAGCAGACCTGTTCACAAAATCACTTCCAGTCAGCAAGTTTGAATTTCTAAGGCAGAAGATTGGAGTTTGCAGTGCCAGAAGCAAGGAGTGTTAGATATTTGCTTATTGGACTTTAAACTCTCACGTGATTCTCATATGTCTTTTATTTATTTATTAAGGTCTTATCTCTTTTGAGGTAAAACAGATTAGACCAAGTCTTTAGGGATTTATAAACGTGCTTTCAAGCACTACTTCAGTTGTCGTGTTTTTTGTCGTGTTAGAGTCGATTTTTACTTTTCTGTTGATTTCAGTAGTATCAATGTAGAGATTATTCATGAATAAAATTATCCATTTGCATGATAAGTTTTCTTCTCTTTCATTTTAATATTTTCCTCTGTTCTCTCTCTTAAAGCGTTGAATTTGTTTATGGATTTTTATCCCCAACTCCAACATAGCTGAAGTCAGTCTGGTGTGTAGTTATTATGCCTTACCTCCTGATGTTAGTTTGGTATCAATTTCTGATCATAACTTCAAAATTGTTTATAAAAACTATCAATCTTTTGTTAGATGTTTCAGTAAAATTCACGTCAGTAAATGTTTTTGAAACTAGAATTGCCAAAGGTGCATATCAATTAACAAATCAATTGCATCATTTCATATATAGTGACTATAGTTTGAAGGTACATCCAACTCTTAAGTAACAACCGTCAAAGAACTACATTGGACAATGGTAATGAGCTACAAAAGAATTTGTTCAATACATAAAGAATGAAAGAATAAACATAAGCTGACTCCAAATTCTAGGGATCTTGCAAAGAACTGTATAAGTATGAGACTAATGTATTCAGAACAAAAGAATGAAAGAATGAAGTAGTAAGAAAAAGAAGCTTCTGCCGCCATCACATCAGCTTGCCTGAGAAAAAGAGGATGAGCTCCCTGCGACATCTGTAGGCGCCCACGCTGAGATTGTATATAGAGATTGATCTAACCATCTTAGTGAAAGTCCTTCGTTGTCACCTTGTTTACTCACACTGTAATTCTCACAGGAATACATTTTCAACAGCATTTGGCTTTGAAGCAATTCCCTCTCACTAATTACAATGTTCCTATATCCACTTTGCTCCATCAATTGCTTCCATCTCTCATAATTCTCGTGCCTTTCAACCCTGTCACTCCCTTCACAAGCAACTATGTTCCTGATTTCCCGTCCAAACATCTCCTCTATTTTGATCCTAGCTGAGCTTTCCAACGGAAGGCTAGAATCTATGGAGTCAAATATGGCAGAGTAGTATTTCAAGGAATTGCATACTCTTGTTTCTAAATCAAGCCCATTGTGCTCAGCTTCTTGCTCTGCCATAACTACTATCACAGGGTTTGTGCTTCGGATAAGTCCCAATAAATCCCTCAGTGCACCTCCACTTGCGTCATAAAGAGTCTTATGCATTTGGAAGATACAATTAATGGCCACACTTTCTCCTTCTTTCACATGAAGCATCCACAGCCTGACATCTTCTAGCCTGTCCACTACGGGATGAAACTCGAAAGGTAGGTTCAATGCCCCGGCAAACCTAGCAAGCCTATCTCCTGTCTCGTTCAATTCTTGCTTGGACTCACCTATACCCGTGATTCTGACATGGCTCGGAGGATTGGCCCTCAAGGCCAGACTCTGAAACAAGCTAGGCCATTGAAGCCCTTGCTTGATGTCAAAGTCTATAATGTGAACCCTATCTTTCCCTTCAAAGGCTCTCATCAACATCTCATTTGCTGTGAAATGAAGAAACTTGGGAATCGGGCTTACCTGATTCAGAAGCCTCAATGCAGTCCCAGAATCATCATCAACTCTATCAAATTCCCGAGGCGTGGTGATATGAAATATTTGAGGCCAAAACCTTGTAACTCGAAGAGCCAATGCCTCGGTGTAATAAGATGTAAGACGGCTAAAAGAAGACCCCCTTGGAGAAGCAAGCTCCCCCAGTTTCGAGATAAAATGATTGATCCCCGTAAAATTCCTGTTCCCAATTGCTTCAACACAGTCTGCGAGTAAACTTAGTAGCTCAAACCCGTTGTCCTCTCCTTGGTGACCCTCCTGCTGTTCGGCCTCAACAGAACCTCCTTGTCGCTGAGGATGACTTCTAGAGCCATTACCAACCTCCAGCTCCACAACATTCTCACTCAGCCGAAGGCCTAAGCTATGACTCTCTGATGAAGCACTTGAACCTGAGGCTTCCAGTACTGGCCTCTGGCTACTCTCTCCACCTTTATCACCAAGGTCAGTGATCTCAGTTACAACAGAATCCACCCATGGATTGTTAGACAATGGTAATGGCGGTGAGATCACTTCACTTGGCACAAAACAGACCCTTTCCTCATCTCCTGAGCATGTCAATGAGAAAGGAACTTGGACTGGGTTTAGGCCTCTAGGAACCTCAAAACTCGATTGAAACCAGAAACTGCCATTCCCCAACAACCTATCACCACCTTCATGTTCGCTGCTCCTTTTTCTTTTAACCCTACTATTGCAAGATTCATCAACCGTCCCCTGCTCGGCAAATCTCTTTAAGCTCTTACCTTTCTCCCAAAACTCATCTTTCATCGATTGAGTGCTTGTTTCCAGTGGTGGAAGGCGGATATGCTGCTTGATAGAGCAATTGCTGGTCTTGGATTCAACTGGCTTGTCCACAGAGAGGCCAACAGAAACAGGCCTAATAGGCTGTGAACGTGAGGACTCTTTGCGTGAGAAAGTAAACGGCAAGTCTAATCTCTGCGCGCTCATTGGAGGTAGCTGAAAATGGCAAGCTTGGAACTGTGCTGGTGACTCACTTCTCAATCTATGCCTAGGTGACAGCAGTGTTGAACTAGAACACCCAGCCAACATCCTCTATACCTTCAAATTCTTCTTTTTCTTTCAGTATTTCTTTTCGCGATTCACCCACCCTGTTTCCTGATTATTTTTTCTTCCTATCTCTCTTTGTTTCTACAGAATGAAGTTCTAATTTATGAAAACTATGATTTGTTCTGTGTATATTCTATGTATACGAGATAACTCTGCATGTACACGAAATTAGATGCACGTAAGAGAGACAAGACTAATGTGAGTGTGTGAATTTTCTTTTATGAGGAATAGATGGAAACAACAGGAATCCGATGAATGATGGCAAAAAAATTATTAAAAAAAAACTCAAACAGAAATTTTGTGAAGGTTATGTGTTCCTATAGAAATGCTTAGTATGGACTTTAATGAACGTAAGAATTTGCTAACTCCCCACCCCAAAAGAATGAAAGAATTCCAAAACCAACGAATTAAGTACCTAGAAGAAAAGAATCATCGGACTCCAAATCGTTCAGCGCAAGCTCATTGTGAAAAAGCTGCAAACTTTCTCACACTCCATGAAGGGAAATGCAAAAACTTAGTCGCACAAGTTGGTGACCGAAATCATCAGCAATCTTTCGACCCAGATCAGCATTTGAAGGTTTCGCCAAGTCCATGGGAGCTAAAAACGAAGAAACTAAGAAACGAAAGCAAACCCAGAAATCCCACCTCTATAAACACATGCACGAACAAGTGATCAATCAACATAGACACACAGCAATGACAATCCAAAGAAAGAAAGAAACCATCAACCGTGCTAGAGTTGTGTTTTTATATTATTAAGCCTTTTGGTTCTTTCCTTTCCCTCTCTCCCTCTCTCTCTCTCTCTCGCTCTCCTAGTACTCCTACTACTATACTAAAGACTCTACTAGTATAAACCTCCATTGCTGTCTCTGTCACTGCTTTTTCCTACTTTGTATACCCATTTGGTTTTACCGGCACTTGGCAAAAAAAAATGATGGCCGTGAAAAGTGGATTCCAGAAGAGTAAGGAAAAGCGGACGTCCTCGCCCTTTGATGTTGATCAGATGGTAGTGAAAGCAAGTCTAGATTACCGTTGGGAAATGTCGGAGAATATGACCGTTGGAATCGGTGTACGGACAAGGATTTTATTCCGCTTCTTCACGTGCCACGTAGAGATCACGTGCCTGTCCCCTAGAGGCCCTTGTATTTGACCGTTGCTCTTCCTTAAGGATATTAAGACACGTGGTGAACAATCAGCCGCCAGGTGATGTCTAATAATGTAATCAAACCTTTAGCATGACTTTGAACAGTCGGGTCCCGTTTCGCTTGAGTTTGTGGTCAACTTGCCAGTGTAGCCCACGATGCAGGCCTTACAGCTCATAAATACTTGTGTGCTTGTTCTTTCTAATGTTTGCCATTGGCACTTTCACCTATACATTGTTCTGGCTAGGGAATGTTGAGCAACCTAGATAAACGCCGATGGCACCACAAAAGTGAAAAAAAAAGGTAGGGTAGATTTACATGGCAGGTTGAATAGATACCAAAAAAGTTGCCAGAATTTTCTGTCCAATTTTTTCCTATGTCTGTCTGATCCCATGAAGATCAGCCATTTATTTATATAAATCTCGCATAAATAAATAGATGAGATTTATGGGACACAAGACCCATCCCCCAAAACAGCTTACGGGGTAAAAGGTTCACAGACTGTTCACTTTTAAAGCATTTTGTTTTTCTCTTAAACCAACTCGTTCAAGAGCCCCATGACACCTACCGCTAATTTGAAACGTTTCCACCTTCATAAATGTATCATGATCTTTGTTGTTCTGAGTGAAACACCTAACAGGTTACGCATCATAAACACTGGACAAAGTTGCTTTGCAGGATGGACCATCTACAGTTCCTATTTATGAATGTCAATGCAAAACACAGCTTGTTAGAAGTTGGTATTATCATCACCAACCCAGGATTCCATACCAACATACATAGCCCAAAAGCTCAAGTCCGGATAATAATAGCTCCACGGGAAGGCGAGGTAAAGCACGGAACAATTGCTAGCAGAGCAGTTCTTGTTCCAACAACTTACCGTTACGCCCTACCCTTCAAACGGAATACAGTAAAAGGTGACGTACGGGGTAACAAACACAAGTCACGTCACAAGATTGAAAGTCCTATTCATGTATGGATCAAGAATGAATAGCAAGATATGTACATAAAAAACCATTCCTCACAAACAGTCTCAGCCCAACGCCTGACACAAATTCCAACAACAATTCCATCTCCCCAATGTAGCACTAAAATTTTCACACATCCGTATATAGAACAATTTGTTGAGACAGCATCAACTGAAACAGAATACCAGAGTGTAACATGTATGACCTTATATTAAAGTAGACTTCAGTAACTCCGCCTTGCGTATGGTCTCACCTGTTGCTTGACATAAAAGTTTCCAAATCAGATTACTGAAGCTTGGTCATTCACCTCAATCAAGATTTCTTCAAAACCTCTTTGTGAATTTATGGATAATGCAAAATCATTTTCATTCTAGCAAAAGGTAATTAAATGATCAGAGAATGTCCACAATAACAAGGATCATGAGTCTATTGGGAAAATTAAGAAATTTGAGAAAATGAAATTGCCAATTTGTAAGTCCCAGGCTTTACGAGTCTACTAATATCTATGAAGTTACAAAGGGACTGCAAAGCCAGCTAAAGCAACTTCAGAGACAAAAGAGCAAAAGGAGAACTGCCAAAGCAAGTTATTTTCTTTACCATAACTTAACAAAACTAAAGAAGACAAGACAGAATTTTGTGTAAAGCTTGCATACCCAAAATTCTAGGCTCTGCCTTCAATATATAAAATAAGTACAAATGATCAAATCCGGTAATTTTAGGTACATCAAATAATATTCCCTAATTATCGTAGAATATTCTAATCGAAAGATGGTATGTAATTACAAAGAATATTACAGTGATGCTGGTGAATCAATCAACATCAATTTGCTAACAAAGAATTGATGTCGAGCACAAGTGAGAGGTTTAGTGAGAATATCAGCAATCTGACAATCTATAGAGATATGAGGAAGACTAATAGAACCATTGTCAAACGCTTCACAGATTGAATGACAGTCCACCTTAAGATGATCCCCATTAGTTGTCTGAATTTTCAAGTTGCCATTGTATTTTTTGATATTAGTAAGATCATCAAAAGAAGGGGTCATGTGATTCGAAGCTACCGAGTCAAAAAGCCAAGTAATTAGATAGAGATGTATTTTTACCAGCAAGGCCAAGAGCAAAGAGGGCTTAAATAATCATCTGCGGAATATTCTCTTGAGTAATAGATGACGCTGATGGTTGTGAAGAAGCAGGAGTAGCAACAATAGCAAGACAGTCAGTCACATCATTGATAGTAGAAGTATGAAAAGCACAAGAATTACGCTTTTGAGGACGTTTCCGACATTCCGAAATAATATGTTCCTTAATCTTGCAGTAGTTACAGAATTTCTGAGAACATTGATTTGCAATAT
Organism: Erythroxylum subrotundum; assembly: GCA_027563845.1. Taxonomy (NCBI): domain Eukaryota; kingdom Viridiplantae; phylum Streptophyta; class Magnoliopsida; order Malpighiales; family Erythroxylaceae; genus Erythroxylum; species Erythroxylum subrotundum. Next base: position 24,447,341 of record JAOQMQ010000195.1, on the reverse strand, counting down.
GGACAAAAACTTTGCAACTATAACATTGTGTGTTGGACATATCACGAACTCGCTGTTTTCCTTTAGCCGCATACGCAACATTGAGAACATTAGAACTCTTATGGTGTTCCAAAGTAGCTTGAGTTAACTGGCGTTGCTCCTCTCTAAGAAGTTCATTCAAGCAAATATCTAATGATGGAGAAGGACTCCGTTGCAGTAAATTAACACGTACAGATTCAAACTCAGGCTGGAATTTCATCAAGAATTGATCCCTCTGACTAATCTGGTGGAGAGCTTGAACATCTTCTAAAGAGGTTACAGAAATAGAAGCATACACAATTTCTGTATATTCAGTCCATAACGTGATAAAATCAGTATAATATTCCTGAACAGATAGATTCCCTTGGGTATAATTAGAAATATCATACTCTAACTAAAAATGCCTAGCTGAGTTTTTCTGGTCATAAACTTTCTTGAGATAATCCCAATACCTTTGGCTGTCTTATAAAGTCGTAGATTGACAGCAATAGCAAGTTCCATAGTCTGCACTGACCAGCTCTTAACTCTAGCATCTTGGGCTTTCCATTCAGCCGCCTTAATTGGATCTATAAGCTTAATGCCTGTTTGGATAGGCTTATATCAGTAGAACTTTTGTCAGTAGATCTTTTTTCAGAAGAGCTTTTTTAATAAACCAGTTGACTGTTTGGCTGTCAATTAAAAAAATAGTTTTTTTGAAAGAGCTTCGTACAGTAGACTGTTTGGCAACATAAAAATAAAAGGCACTTTTATTAAATAGATAATGTTTGGATATATTTTTAAAATTTTGAAATGAATTATTATGTATGTATGTATGATACTTAAATTTAATTTATAGTGTTTTAAAGAATTCTAAAAGAGATAAATAAATAATTTTTTTAAATACTTTTGAAAATTATATTTTAGAAGTTAAATTTTAA
>JAOQMQ010000195.1:24403556-24424663 GCA_027563845.1 Erythroxylum subrotundum | reverse complement strand
TGGATGAAAGGAGTAGACAACGTATCCATACTCTATCTAATTGAAATATTGGATGATTAAATGATTAAATTATACGTCATAACTATGCATAGACAGGTTAAGTAAAATCACTTTGACATTCCTAATATTTGTGGGTTATTACATATTGCTAGACGCCAAACTTGATCTATAATTATAAATTATTTAATTGAGGAAATAAAAATAAATTAAAAAAATTTAATTTATCTTATTATAATTGTGAATTATAATTATAATTTAAAATCATTGTCAATTTATTAGGAACCCAATGAGTCACACATTAAAGAGTAGCTTGTGAAAGAAAAATCAATTTTAATTAAGTTAGACTTAATTATAAAGTTTGCAAAACTTTAGGAATCAAATATGAGATATTTGATTTTATTAAAATTAAATTAATTATAATTAGAGTATGACTTTAATTATAATTAAAGAATTTAATTTTAATAAAAAAATTTAAAACCCTAATGTGTTTTTTTTTTCTATAAATAAGAGTAAACATCATAGAACTAACACTCTTACTTATTTTCCTCTAAATTATTGAGAAGTTGCTCTGTAGATATCATTAGAGGTTGGATGATTGAAAAACTCGTGGTTTGACTTTTGAAAAAACTTTCAAAAGAATTTCAACAGCAAAAGCGAATTAGATATGATTTCTTACTCTACGATTAGTGTTTTTATTCAAGTTATTCAATTATCGAGATTCAAGTAGAAATCGTAAAAAATTTTATTTTCCACTATATTCATAATTTGATCATGGTTAGTTTCCAACATTACGAGCACCAAAGAAATTGAAACAAATAAAGTTTTCCGTTCAATTACAGCTACTGTATTCTATTACTTGATTTTCATTTTTATTTTGTACAAGAAAAACAAAATAGAGTTAAGATGTTAAAAGTATTCGAATTAAACTAAAAAAGCGAGACAAATTGATACGGTTTCATTGGCATAAGTTGATGAAAGATTAAAATTTCTAACTTGGTGAATTTTAAAAAAGAAAAGCATTCAATAGGAATCAATACTACATATAAACCTATTGAAATCATCTCAAAATGATTGGATAATCTCCGGTTTAAGAGTTTCTATTATCTTAATTATATTTTAAAAAATTGAAAAATTACAAATATCATTTTTCTAAATAGAAAAGGAGTCACTTAAATATAAAGTTTATCCTTTTATATGGTTTTAAAAATCATTCTCTTTTTCCCCAACTAAACAATAATTTATTGTTGGATGTTAGCAATGTGAGAAGAATCTTAGTTTAAATCCTAAGAAATTTGCTAATTAGTTTCGCATTTCAATATTTTGTAAGAGTTGCTAAATCAGACATCATGGCATAAAAATGATTTCACTTTTTAAATTACATGATCTTTTATTGAAATTTTATTTAAAATTTTAATTGATTTCTAATTCAAATTTGATCTATTATAAATTGAAACATATTGTTCAATATTAAAGACAATTTTATTTATAATGAATATTCATGTCTTATATATCATATATATGATGGTCTAAATGTTCACTTCAATTTTAAAGATGATACTTACTCAATAGTAAAAATATATTAAAACTTGTAAGTATCACTTAAATCCCATCATCGTTTGATTCTCTAAGAAAAACCGATCTTTTTGGCATAGTTTTGATTTTATTTTATTTTTATTTTTTGGTGAAAAGGAAAGAAAAAGACTAAGGAAAGCTTAGTGGCGGCCACGAGAGAGGCGTCATTAGCCAGGAGCTGACGGAGTCCTGGAGTAGGCGCCTCCCAGAGAGCCCATCATTGCCGATGAATAGCACCCATCTTTGCTAAAAAGTTAGCACACTGATTGGCCTCTCGGAAGACATGGACAATAGAGCAGTCCCACACTCGCTTCACCTTATTTTATTTGAAAGACAAAACTCTTCTTTATATAGATATAGAGAGATTTTTCAGTCTAGTTCAGCTAGCCCTTTTCCTCTTGATTTGAACCCATATATTCAAAGATACATTTTCCTAATGGAAAGAAAAAGAAATAAAGGGCCCATTCCATTATCTTTGATTTTCCCTCCTCAATCTAATCCATTTCGGAATTTATGATAAAAAAAAAGAAAAAAAGAAGTGAGTGAGACAAAAAAAAAGAAGTAACTTAGACAAAAAAAAAAAGATATGTTGATTAGGGTTAAAGATGGATGAAATCAATTAGAAATGCAAATCACACAAGAGAAGATGAGAAACAGCCCGCAGCGCAACGACTAGGACTCGTGTCAGAAGCATAAATAATTTATCTAAAGCATATAGTTTATGAGTTATATCTGGTTCGTATTTGAAAAATAATGATTATATATTTCATCGATATTAAAAAATATATGATAGGTATGAATGCTTGAAATTTACAATGGCTTTTGTGTAATAGGAAATAATTGAACTTTCAAATAAATTATTAAACAATTAACTTCTAACAAAGGTTGCTTCAAATGGATGAATGCTTTTGATGACATTTTCATCTTGGACCTATATGTATAATTACTTGTGAGATAAGTCTTTTAATACTTTCTTTTTATTACTCCATAGTTTTCATGCAAAAGTTGTCATGTTATCAAAATATATTGAACATAAAAAGTTAAGTTTGCATCAGAAAATCAGAGGCGTCTGCCAAAATTTCCATCATTACCCAAAATCTATATTGTACCTGTCGAGAATAAACAAAGAGAACCAATTAAACTGATGAGCTTAGAGTAAAACATCACAACTCTCGAGCATAATTGAAGTCCATATATAAACAAGTTTTTCTGTTTGTATACAATTACACGTGAACCAACTAAACTATTCCACTTGAATGGGAGTACCAAACCAATGCATGGAGATTGATGCCATTTTCATTGGGCTGTCTCTTTGATTCATTCTCCTAGTTGTAAAAAATACACATTGTTCATTATTTCAAGCATAAACCCTACATGAAAGTTAAGCAATCCTATCTTAAATACATGCTTTTGATTCAAAGGCAACCAAAACAGTCACCCATCCCTATTGATCAGGATTCAATCTCTACACCTTATAACCTTTGGGGGGAGAAAAATGCTACTATTGTACTTCTCATGAACCTCTCAATCCTCCTATATATGTTTACATAATCCATATCCCTCTAATTGTGTTAACTAGTTATAGCGTTGCTTTTCAGTGTTTATATATAGTGTCATGCCCTTCTAGAGCTTACCTTTCTTAGATGAACTATTTGGTAAGTAGATACATCTAAATTCATAAGAGAGAAGGAAAATTCTGCATGGGGGAAGCAAAGCTGTTAACTGTTGATCACGTTGTTTTTAAGTACAAAATGAGTTGCCAACCTGTGGGCGACAGACGATAATAGCAACTTGAGCTTGTCCAAGATCATTTTCCTTGTCTTAAGTTTATTTTAGCATTAATACTATTCTCCACATCAGCCTTGAACTCTTCACCAGATAATCCTATGGCTAGACAAATACCATGTCATATATTCTTCATACAAGAATAATGCTAGCCTAGGGATTCTGACATTTTTAACAACAATTTAGCATCATCGACGATGATGAAGTTCGACAGTATCAAAACCATAAGTCATCCCAAACTTACTTGACAGAAGAATATATATAATTCACGTACAGAAAATGATCGATCGTATTCTGGAATTTAAACAGTAAGGCTATATATAGTTTCCTTACACGACACAGTGAGTGCTATTATTGGTGGCATCGGTGAATGTAGTCAAAGTGCTTAAACAGTTAGAAACAGTTGATGTTATTTGACTTGATTCATTTTTAACCAAGTCCAAGGCTTGGGAAGAAAAGCTGTCTCAATACTTTTCATTACTTGGACTTCACTTAAATGACGCATTCTCTAGGCGCACGGCACAGACAGCATGAACAACTTTCTCCTTAATCCTCTCTACCTCGTCAAACGCAAAAAAGATATATATAACAACCTGCAATTTTCACCACCAACATAGTTAATACTTAATATATTCAGTTTACTACTACGCTATAATCATTTATATGTATGCTCTCCTGCTATTCATTTTCATTTCCATTGGGTAATGGTTTTAAAAGGGTTTAATTAAGAAGTCAACTTGATCCTTCATCTTGAACCATCAGATCAAAACACATACCTATCCCTGTGAATGTGATCTGATATAGAGAATATCCTCTGACGTGGACTCTTGGACAATCAAAGGACAGGTAGGACCTCCCCTAAGCTCTTTCTCCCATCAGACACAAGAATTTCTCCCTACATTAAAAATTGCATATCTTAAGGTCTAAAGAACATAACATTTGACTTCAACCTAACTTAACTTTACCCGAATACTGTATTAATTTATTGTTGTTGTTTATAATTACCAAATCAGAGCTCACTGAGCTGTCACTGTTGTGCAACCCCATCAAGGAGACCCTTTCCAGGCCCGTGCATAGCAGTTGAACAAGCCGAGTCATTCCCTTTATATCTTTCTTTTTTGTTTTATAATATATATATGTATATATAATAAAACAAAGAACTCTAAGCGCGTTGGATTGGGATAACAGAAATGACAGGATATGGTTTTTCAGTGTCTTCTATCTCTTGAATTTATTTAGTTTTTGATCAGTTAATACAAGTGCTCTTGACAGCTATACAAGAAAATTTTCATACCGTCCATGACAACAATGAAAAATCAGGGTGATTTAGACACGCATGTTAGTGAATTTACATCAACTTTACAGGTTTTGTGGTGCCAGATTGTATGTAACTCACCGTATTTAAATTAGCAATGCCACTTTGTACAGAGTAAGCAATTTTCTAATCAAACTTTGCGCATAATTGAGATTCATAAGTCACAGTAACCTACCTACATTGTAGCAGTTGTTGCTTGGAGGAGGAGTCCGTGGCTCAATGACCGGTGGGACGGTGCTCTATGTGTTGAAATTGATTAACCTGATCAAATAGCTTATCGTACCTACTGTCACAAATGGTTTCCACCGAGTTGGAGAAAAGTTCCTGGAAATGAGAACAGAGGTGGTATGCATATCTAGAGCACTCTCTTGGAGATCACTAGTGATGTATGCACAAGATCTAGAGGTTGACATAAGAATTTAACAATATAAGCTCATGATTACAGCTAGAGAAGATCTAGGATGAGATCTAATTCTATGGAACACAAGTTTTTAAAAGGAACATGTGAGACATGCATTTCCTGGATTTTTGTCATTTAGATACTGGAGTATTTAGCAAAGATAATAGGAAGCTAGAAGAAGTTGGTGAGACCATAAAATCGTGGCACTTAATGACGTGGGAAGATTGGTTTCAGACAGATCCTTTGAACCTCTATCAGTTCTTCTCTAATCTAGGGAAGACCCCTAATGCAACTCCTGCATCTTGTCCTCAAAAAAGGCCAAAACTGTGTCCTCGTGTTGCTTCCATTTTGTGCTTTGACTCTTTATCTCAAATCAGAAAAAAGTTAACTAAAACGCACAAAGGATTACAGAGGAAAAAGTTGTGGGTAGGATGAGGAAACATCTGGTAAGCTTCGTAGTGATGCTAGGTCTTTAACACTAACGACAAGGGATCAAAGGAAGTATTATATTCCCTATTCAACTACTACTTTTGGCAAGTTACAAGGCAAAGAGCTACAAATTTTTTTATAATAAGTTACCTGTCAGGTTCACACTTATACCCTGCCTATTTAAGAGGATCTCCTAATGGTTGCTGAGATACATGCCAGCACTTTCTTCTCTTTCCTGTCTATTCTTCCCACGTTTACAACCTCAACACCATCTCATTTCTGGTAATCCTAGGCTGTCCAAATTTCCTCAGAGTCAACAAACATATTATCAATTTCGATTCAAGATCTTCTGTGCACCTGCGTTGAGTTTCAGCAAAATGTGGGCCTTTTTTATCGGAATGCTGGTTATTATAAGCATCATACATTGGATATACCGTTGGAGAAATCCCAGATGCAATGGGAAACTCCCACCAGGTTCAATGGGATTGCCACTCCTTGGAGAGACTCTTCAGTTCTTTGCTACCAACACTTCTTCTGATATTCCTCCCTTCGTCAAAGAGAGAATGAAAAGGTAGAATCTGCGTAAGTTACCAACTTCTTATACACTTCTTCTTCTTCATGTCAACTCTTTGGTTTTGGCTTCCAGATATGGACCGATATTCAGAACTAGTTTGGTTGGAAGGCCAGTTGTCATATCAACAGACCCGGATCTCAATTATTTTATCTTCCAACAAGAAGGCCGATTATTCCAAAGCTGGTATCCAGATACATTCACTGAGATCTTTGGACGACAAAATGTTGGTTCATTACACGGGTTCATGTATAAGTACCTGAAGAATATGGTGCTAAATCTCTTTGGTCCAGAAAGCCTCAAAAGAATGCTCCCTGAAGTCGAACAGACTGCATCCGATAGGTTGGCACAATGGTCTCTTCAAGACGCCGTCGAAATAAAAGAAGCAACTGCAAGTGTAATCTTCAACAACCATTCTTCTCGTTGAAACCATTTATTGGAAGTTTCTACACCAAATCTAATGTAATAGCTTCCTCATGCAGATGATATTTGATCTGACCGCAAAGAAGCTGATAAGTTATGATCAAGACAGTTCCTCAGAGAATCTAAGGGAGAATTTTGTGGCATTCATACAGGGCCTAATTTCCTTCCCTGTGGATATTCCTGGAACAGCATATCATAGATGCTTACAGGTGAACATTAACTATTGTTGATCATGTGAAAAATATTTGTTTCATCTTTCTTCTTATTTTCCCTTTTTAACAATTCTTCGCTGACGCATTAGAATCAAATATTGTTTTTCACCAACTTAGCCTCCAAAAGAATTTGCAGCTGCAATGGTTTGCTCTAAATTATAGCAAACAATTTTTTTTGAGCATTTATGAAGAACGAAGTATAAAAGAAAAAAACCTCTGCAGACTTCAATCTATCGTTTATTAATGTTTTGTATATTTTCAGGGTCGAAAAAGGGCAATGAGAATGCTAAAGGACCTGCTGCAGCAAAGACGATCAAAGCCAAGAAAACACCAAAGCGATTTTTTTGATTTTGTGCTTGAAGAACTTCAGAAAGAGGGAACAATCCTGACCGAAGCGATTGCCCTGGATTTAATGTTTGTGCTACTATTTGCAAGTTTTGAAACAACTTCACTCGCTCTCACTTTGGCCATTAAACTTCTTTCAGAATATCCATTGGTTCTGAAGCAATTAACGGTATCTAAGAACACTCCATACAAGTTGGGAAAGATAACATTTTAGAACCACTTTGTTATGATTTTAAAGGGGATGTTGCACTCTTGTTTTCAGGAAGAGCATGAGGCAATTCTCAGAAATCGGGAAAAATCCAGCGCTGATCTTTCATGGAAAGAGTATAAATCCATGAAATATACATTTCAGGTAAGCAAAACATATTCGAAGTAGTTGATTGCCATAGTATTGGATTTCTTTGGAGCATCAACTCACGAGTTCAATTTCCAGGTCATTAATGAAACAGTTAGATTGGCAAACATAGTTCCAGGAATCTTCAGAAGATCACTAAGGGATATCCGGTTTAAAGGTATGTGTTAATGGTCCAAACAGTTTCTGAGCAAGTTTTGCTCAAATTTACCGTACCTTGTTAATGGTGCAGGATATACCATTCCAGCAGGTTGGGCGGTTATGGTCTGTCCCCCAGCTGTACATTTAAACCCGGAAAAATATGAAGATCCACTTGCCTTCAATCCCTGCAGATGGGAGGTGGGTTACAGTTCAAGGCCTCTGTATAAATCACCTGCATTAGTTATGCTACCATTATTTACCGATTACTCATCAGTACTAAAACATGGAATACAGGGTCAAGAAACAAATTGTGCATCCAAGCATTTCATGGCCTTTGGTGGTGGCATGAGATTTTGTGTTGGAACGGATTTTACCAAGGTGCAAATGGCGGTGTTTCTGCATTGCTTAGTCACAAAGTACAGGTAATGTCTTCAAAGTTGTCAAAAGGGAGGAGAAGTAGAACTAGAATGGATTTGTGTTTATTTGTATATTGTGTGAGCATCACAAAGAGGATTAACAATTTGTTTCACAATGTGTACTTCTCAGATGGCTACCAATCAAAGGAGGAAATATTGTTCGAACTCCCGGTTTACAATTTCCAAGTGGTTACCATGTTAAGATTGCGGAGAAAGACTTGAAATATCAATCTATATGAGCATAGCAGAAAGATAAAGATGCTAGATGGGAACACGGAGAGATTGGAACTTGACATCTTGAAATCAGGATTGCTTTCATGTGCTATAGAAAAGAAGGAAACGGGTTTGGAGATTTATATAAAGAGTATAAGCCATCATAGTACAGACTCCTGCAACAGATACGATGCAAGTTATTTAACCTGGATCGGACAGAATTTTATGCTTTAGTTTATATTTTGTATATCTAGTGTATATACAAAAGCAACAATATCTAGTGTACACACTTCGTCATAGTGACATTGCTTGCATAACAAATTGTTACGGACGTTTGAAAGGCACAATTTCCATTTTAAACATGCAACACTAAAGCAATTTTCAAATGAGGGACTTGGACGATTTCTCCCTTTTCTGCACCACAACAAAACATGGAAAGAAATTGCAGAAAAACTCAATCAACAAATCTGAATCTTTCAAGAACCTGATTTGTGCTGCAAAATTCATCTTTGTTTATCCATGGCTGGTAATTTATATTGTCCTCTTATGATCTCTGCCTTTTCTGTGTCCTTGGTGACTAGTACTGCCATTCTCTTTTCTTTTCCATCTAAGAATATTTACTGCCTGATAATCGGTATGCACTGCTCTTGTCCTTGTGGGACTCGCTGAAGAAAGTAGTAATCAGCATCCCTTGCTGCATGACGATGCCTACGCACGTCATGAATGCACCATTGCTTATGTTGACCATCATGTCAGGGATGCCTAGTTTAACTCATAAAGTCCATTAACATGAAGGCGATGGTGGTTAAGATCAATATTGTCTCGGCTAGTCTGCCTGTTCGTCCGAAGGTGGTCTTCCCACCCACACATAGGATAAAGGAGTCCTTTCTGATGTAACAGGCACAGTAGTACTACAAGCAATGTAACCCAATGCAACATAAGTTATGATTTAATTATCATCCTCCCTAAGAAAATAGAAAATAGAAAAGAAGGTATTACACATATTGGGGAAGCTGCAATTAGAGAAATCGGTGCATTTTTATTTGCTGACTAGAAAGATATTTGCGAGGTTGGCAGAGGGACATCAATTATACGTAACCCCTTTTTTACATTTTACAAAGAAGTTATTTCCGTAACTCCGTCGTGAGCCATCCAGATAGCTAAAAGCCTAAGGGTATATTTGGGAGTTTAGGATGGAATGGAATGAAATGACAATTAATGGAACAGAATGGAATGGAGTGGAATGAAATGAAATTAAATGAGCCACTCCATTATTTGGAAGTTTAAATAAAATAAAAAAGAGATTCCTTTGACCATTGTTTGGAAGTGATACAAAAAGTAAATAGAATAGAATGACTTATTTTTTTTTTCCAAAATTACCCTTGTAATAAAATATACATGAAGCTCATTTGTTGCGTACCCAAACATTAAAAAAAAATCACCTTATCACCATTAACATAACTATTATTTATAGCATTGAGGTTAACAGTTCTATAAATTATAATATCCTCTAAGCAATGTTATATTCCAAGGGACACATCTTACGAACAAATATAATATTCTCTAAACAAATATTTACTACTTCACATAAACAAGCTCAATTGTTTTTTTCACAATTCCAACGCCCAACGCATTAAATCAATTACAACGTTATGTTGAAAGGTGCGTATGAAGACGAAACTTTCTTGTTGGTCCTATAGAGAGAATTTTGCCTAGGAAAGTGAACATACAGATGACCCTAGTAGCTGTAGAGGAAAACGTTTGTCAATGAAAGAAGCCAGTTGAAGGAGAAACACAATGGACGTAGTAACATGTAGCCGCGTAGTTATTTGTTAGACTGTGGTTGTAATTTCATTAATTTTTTAAAGGTATTTTTGTCATTAAATTAGGGTTTAGAAGACAAACCATACCATTCCATCTTTGACCCCCAATTTGGGAGGTCACAAAATATTAGATTTTGGATGGCAAAGGATGGCTCCCAAAGCCATCAATTGCCATTCCATCATATTTCAAAATAGACTCTCAAACAATGGCCTGAGTCATTTGGGTCATTCCATTCCATTCCCTTCCATCCCTTCACCTACATCCAAACATACCCTGAAACTAAGGCTAAAATATGTACTTACAAGCCTTTCCCATCATGAATTCTACCACAACTTCCCAAAGTTTGTTCCAAATGCTTTCAATAGATTCATAAAAACTTCTTATACTGTTCTGTTGTGGCTGGAACAGAATAATCTGTAACCAGTTCAAAAGTATAATTATTCGTGCTATCTGATTAACCAACCGACATGAAATCAACAAAGCTACCTCTTGTCTGTTTAACAAGGGTCAAATACTTCACGTAATGAAAGAACTTCAGGATCCAATTGTCTACAGAAAGCAAAAGTGCATACTAAACAAGGTTTGGCAAATTTTTTATATATTTTTTCCTGCTGTTAATTGTTAGATCTGTAATCCAGGATTTATCTCCTCCTTTCAGCAAACAGAATATTAAGATTCAAAATATTCGCCTGGGAAAAAAAGACATAGAGGTGCACTATTTGCATGATATGAACCATTGAGAACTAGCAGTCCTTGCAATCATTTACCGTTCACATTATGTCAAGATTATGGATAGAACACAATCTTGAAACCATCTCAAACCTGTCATCCATTGTGAATGATGGTAGTTTTAGTTGAAAATGGGCACGAGGATGAGGAAGGGGAAGCCACATACATGTGATGTAAAAGAAAACATTCAACTACCTGGAACATTGTTATCGCAAAATGCATATGACTTTCTGGTAGAAGGGAAACACAGTGCTAATTATGTAAGGAATGAAGATGCATTCGACTATGGTATTAGATAAATTATAAATTATACTTCAAAATTAAACAACGAATTCTACTAAAATATTCTTGAAAAATGTAATCCTAATCTTTTATATATGAAATGATTTATTATTATTTACAACTATTAATATTTTGTAATATATTGAAGTTTTAAATTTTATAATAGTAATAAGTAATGAATAAATTATTGTCAATATATACGACAATGAAGAGATTTTATATATGGCAAATGATAATAATTCAATTCTATTTTTTAAAACATAAGATTATTGAAATAATTAAAATTAAAAACTTAAAAAAGAATTAAAGTGAAGTTTAAGGACTGATAATATTTTGGTTGAAGGTATATTTTGCTCTTTAATATTCCAATGAAAATTTAAGTTAGGCCCTAATATTTGAAGACGTATAAAAAAGACTTTAATATTTCAAAAAATTATTTAAAATGGTCCTCTAATTGACTAAACTATAAGAGATTGTTAACTAAGTTGACTTGAATAACTTTTTTTTTAATTTTGAAGGCCCAACTAATAGATAATAGGCATGAACTCCTAAACAATTATTATTAATTAATTAGCAAATTTAAAGAAATAATCCCTAGTTTCTTTTCTTCTTCTTCTTCCAAACAAGTAGTAGTAAAATAGGTACTTCCTTTTCTTCTTCTAAACTAAATTATTTTAGTTAAAGAATCTCTTTCTAACTGCTCTCGAACAATTAAGATATTTTCTAGAATTGTTTGATCATCTTTTTCAAGGAAGGGGTGAAACATAGTCATTTTGAATTTAGGACAACTATTCAAAATCTTAGTAAAAGACTGGATTTGCTTTTTGTGAAAAAATCTCAATTGAAGTGGAGGGGTTCTTTAAACAACAAGGAGCTAGATCCAATCTCCTGGTCCTAGCAGAAAGGAAAAATAATTTTACATCGATTCGAATGAATCATCATTTTCATAGAGTTTAATCTTGGCCTGCTAGGCAAGATAGAGAAACAAACAAGTTATGACCTTCTATTCTTAATTTGAATTTGAATGATTTTCTAACCTAATTAGGTGTTAAAAATATATGATCATATGTGTCAAACAAAACAAATAAAAAACAGTAAATAGAAATGGATACCCTTAACCTTAAAGTTAAGGGTGAGGTTCAAATGAGAAAAGGCTTACAGTGAATACCTAAGCACCTAGAGTCAAGGAAGGACATTATTGCTATTTGACTCAGAACTATTCCAAAAAAAAAAGTCAAGGTATTTCAAATTGTTTGTTTACGTTCATTTTATGATAAAAGTTCATTAATTTTAAGTATTTCATAAAAAGAAAACAAGGAATACATTGAATTTCAAATAGTCAATTTCACTAATAAGATACTACAAATGAAGCTTCATTCTTTAATTATCGAGCTATAAATTCAATTGTAGCAATAAAAAGAAACATGCTTTTTGGTTGTAACCGGAGCAAATCATTAGAAAAAAATCTATTTAAATAGTCTTTTGTGGCTCTAGTGGTAACTAAATCAACACATTTTTTGGTATCTTAACTAGTTTAAAATGATACAAATTGCCAATTTTCTTAGTTTACTGTAACGTTTAATCCATCAATTGCAACACCTATAATCATTAAAAAAAAGAAGTTGAGTTGGAAACAACTTTGTGAAGTATAGTCAAATATGTTATAGTCATGTAAAATGAAGTAGATAAAACTTTTTTGCAAATAAATAATATTCTAAGCATACTACCTATTGCCCATAAACAATAGTGATGAGACATAATGTAAGAATTACTCTTTGCATCCTTATATTTAGGAATGACAATATACTATTAGCCTGAGTCTATTTTGAAAATTTTCTGCCCAAATTTGACTTGAATTCTAATTAGATTTAGGTTGTTCGACATGAATTTGTGATTGATTGAGTTTCAAACTGCTTAAAACTTAATCAAACATAATTATACAGCATGAGCCAAAGTCCAATTAGGTTGGGCTAGGCTTGAAAATGTGACTTTTAGTTTTTAATAGCACTAAAAAAGGAGCATGAATTGGGCGTTTATAAAATTTAACAAATTTTATAGCCAATGAACTCCTAACAATAATCAATATATATAAGAATAAGGAGATTCCTCAATATATCAATCAATCAATTGAATAATAATTAAAAAGGACAGAGAAGAGAGAGTGTAAACTAATTTATAGTGGTTTGGTAAATAATCTTTGCCCACATCCACTTGTAAGACTCTTTTTTAAAATTTTACTATAATTTTTCTTCCAAGACAAAAAACAACCTTTGTATGTTCTTTTTTTAACAAAAAAGAACTTTTTATAATCTTCTTTATGATGAAGAGGAAAATCAACGTCACTTAAAACACTCTTAAGTGCAATAATATAATACACCAACTAAAGCTTATACTTCAAAATATCTCATTTATCACCTTAAAGACTCTAGAGAGGCTCATTCATATAAATATGAGACACATGATGTTCATATGACTAAAAAAACTTAGAAATATGTGTAAAAGACAACTAAATGTGTCTTAATGTAAGCACCAATGAAAAAACATGCATTTATAAGGTTTTAAGAATCTTAATAGCTTTATAGCCAAAAATCAACCGTTACAATAGTTGGTTACAGAGCATTGATTAACCAGTATAGTATATTGGACCAATATGCATTTAGTGCATATATTTACTAGTCATTAAGATAGTGGTCGACGAATATGGCATATTGGTCAATCAATATATCAACCAATGTTACTGCAAACTCTCAGTATATCAATTTTGACAACTTTAATCTATATTGATTGATTACTAACTCATACAAGTTGACAAATCCTCCAAAATCATGTTTTTAATAACTTCAAGTGCTCAAATTCATTTTTTTAATGCAACCATGATTTAAACACTTCCCATAATATTCCTTAAAGAGTGATTAAAAGATTAACATGTTTTCTCTTAAAATTAAAAACTTAACAGTCTTTCTCTTAAAATTAAAAGCATTGACACTTCTTAATGAGTGAAAAGACTTATATAGTGAAGTAAGATAAATTGTTTATGTATAGTGAGCCTTTGAGATTACCAAACTAAAAAAGTGATATTATAATAAATAATATAAAATATAAAATGACCTTAATAAGCCTTGATTTTCTTTTATTCTTGACTTAATGCCTGTTTGGTTCGACTTTTGGAAGCTCCAAAAGTACTTTTTTCACCGTAAAAGTCATTTTAAAGAAAAAATGAGTGTTTGACTGACAATTTCAAAAGTGCTTTTCCAGTAGAAATAGCTTTTTTAAAAGCTAAAATACAACTTTTTAACCTTCACTTTGTAAGTTGTAAACTCCATCTTATCTTTTATCATCTTCACAAAGTATCTTCTTGAGTTATATATGATATAATCTTGTTCTTATAAAGCTTCTCATCAAGATAACAAACTCATTGGTAGGATTTATGTTTATTATCATTGAAACATAGATTAAAATCTCACTTGACTTAACAATCTCCCCTTTTTTAACAATAACAAAATATTTATAATATTAGAAGACATTAATAAAATTAGGCACACAAATAACTATTTGTATCAAAATAATGATTAGCTCCCCCTTAATTTGTGCATAAAAGATAATTCAATATTAGTATAATTCAATATTAGAGAAAAGAGAAATTAAAGAATTATCCATATATAGAAAAAAGAAATTTACTCAAACATAGAAATAACATATTATAAAAGTCATCACATATATAAAAGTCACACTCCTGAACAATATAACACCTCTTAAATCTAATATCACTAATATTCTCCCTTTTCTAGAATCATTAAAATAAATAATTTATCTAAAAATACAAAATATATGTAGAGATGAGATTTTATTACAAGCAAACAGTTAAGATTTGCAAACAGTTAAGATTCTTTCTATATCTTGATTCGAGAGTTTTGTTATATTTTTCACCCTAAACACTTTGAACAAGTTAAGTGAACCCATTTGTGAGGATAAGGAATTTTGTGCTTTTAATTTCAAAAAGATTGTCAATTTGATTGCTATTGATATTAGTTTAGCTAAGTATGTTCTAGGATTGCTAGAGACTAATTGTATGATGATATAATTCATAAGATATGATAATTTAAGGTGTGGATGGACATGTTGACATTGAAAAAGGATGGATGTTTTTATGTTTAATAATTTACATTATGATTTTCTTAAGGACAAGCAAATACTTAAGAGTTGGAAAGTTTGTTAAATGCTTAACAGACTATATTTTTAGTCCCATGTTTAGTGCATTGGAGTTATTATCATTTTTGGTAAATAATTCATTCTTAGTATGTTTTTAAGTCTTAACTGCCTTCATAAATTGAAAGGAGCAAAACTTGAGGTAAATTAAGGCAGAAAAATGAAGAATTAAAGCTATTTTTGATGGACACGCATGTATTGGTATAGCACATACTTTGTGTTGGTGTTGGACACGGCTATGTGGGTGATTGTATAAGTCCCCAGAAGCATGTGCAGTTTAAATGATGATGTTTTGCCTATGCTAAGGTCAGACATGCTCGTGTGGTGATGGACACGATCGTGTCCATAGACTATTTAAGTTGTTGGAGCTATGTTTTTTTGTGATTATTAAGTTATGAAGTGATATTTAAGGACATGGTCACTATACACCAGCACAATAAAGGGAGATAAGAAGGGCAATTAAAGGAGTTAGAGTTTTAAATACAGTTCTGAACCTTAAAGCAATAGAGACTTGAAGATTGACTTAGAGATCTTAATAAAGAGCATATTTTCATCAAAATTTCAGTGGATTATACTATAAAAAAGGAGATATATAATGAATTATCTTGTTTTTAATTCTTCTTCTAAATCATTGATTATGTTTTCTATTTTTATGAACTAAATATATTTAATACCCAGGTGGGATTAACTATGAGATTGATTTTGTTATTTTATTATATATTTAATTTGATTTGATTGTTGATTCATTATATTCAATTATACGTTTTGATTATTTCTTAAATTAATGTTTCTGGGATACTAGTTCATATATGATTTCATGCAATTAAGCTTAAGAAATCATTTGTATTAATAGATCTAGCATAATTGAAAGGAATTGCATGTAATCTTAGATTATGATACCATAAACTTTTTAGATTATGGTCATACTTAATAGTAAAATTCATAAATCGATTAAAACAATTTTAGAGGTTTTAACTAGAAAAATATTTCAGGTAATTGACTTAAGATTAGGTGTTGATAGACTTGAGAAAGACATTAACATAATATATGAATTTTTATGGACCAATAATCTTTAATTAAATTGCACGATAAAAAGTTAATAACTTAAGAAATCTTAAGGGTATTCATTACCCTTGTTTGATTTGGTTAAAATATTTGAATGATTTGTGTTCTTAGTTATTATTTGTGTTAAACTTCAGTTTAGTTTTAAATTTTAAATTAAACCATCACCTTATTTTTTCCAATTTGATAATAGAAAAAAGGTAACTACTAATACTTGTAGTCTTTATAGGATCGACACTCAATATTCACTATTACTATACTATAGTGCGATATATGCAATTGCCTTTATAGATCTACAAGGTAAAGATCTTATGCACCAATAATCTATTTAATTTCTTTTAGTCATTAAAACAACCTGTATATTCTTAATCATGTTCCCATGACACCTTTAAACTTATAAACTCATAGAAAATCCAGTTTGAACTATTTTTTAGTATGGAATTATTTTCTTGATACGAGACTTTGTATCGCTTGTAAGAAAGTCAATGACCTAAAATTTGTAATTTATTATTTTTATTTTATTCAAAGCATTATAAAAGACAAAGGTTTTGTTATCCAATAAAAAAAATATTATAATCATTGAATCTTTAGTTTCTACGTGTTATAAGTACTGTTAAACTAATGCGAACTAATGGGACATTGTTGACTGTCAACCTCTCACTTTCATTATTAGCTTTATTGACCTTCTTCGATCTCCAATACTGCCTAAAACTGAAATGTCTCCTTTCACATTTTTGCAGCGTTAGGTTCATAGTAGGAGCTACCTACTATTTTTCTCCATCCTCAAAGCTACCTAGACATCAGCACACTATTCAGTGATGTTTCCTTTTTCTTATTATGACTTCCGAATATACTGACAAAAGTGACCTCAGTGGCCCTGTCCCCGATCTCTCCATATTCGCGAAGAACTCAAGTGCTTCCTTCCCATGTCCATTTACAACCAATCTAATAATCAGAGAAGTCCAAGAATCCACACTCCTCTCACCCATCTTATCAAAAAACTTTTCTTACTTGTTCAATGCTTCCAGACTTAGCAAAGAAGTCCGCTAATGACATAATTCCAAGCCATAACATCTCTTTGTGGCGTTAGTTCAAACACTTCATATGCATAAGATCTCTTTGTGGCGTTAGTTCAAACACTTCATATGCATTCTCGTGCTCCTCGTAAGAACCATAAACGTAAACCAAATTGTTTTGGATAAATCCCAATGAGTTGAGCCCGTTTGTTATAGCAATTGAGTGAACCTTTTACCTATTTTATCATCACCCATCTTAGCCATAGTCTTCAAAAGAATATACTCCAAGCCCTCTTTACACTCTACTCTTATTCAAAGTTTCTTACTGACCTTTGGCTTCCTTAACTATTCCGTCCTGCTCCAATCTTCTTATCTTCCTCTGGACTTATTATTATTCTTCTTCTTCTTCGAGCTTATCTCCTTGCCCACTTTGACAACACACTGATCATTAACCTTATACTAACTTAGCAATGTCAGAAACAATGTTATTGTCAGACAAAACTTTTCCTATTTATCAAAAGAACCTACAAAAGCTAAAACCACAGCCAACCCCAACCCTCTGCATAACACTTCCACCCCTCGCCAGGCCTATACCCTGAGACCTTGGAAGCTGAGCCAAACAGTATTACAGGAGAACCCCAGGTAAAAGAAATCATGGAGGCAGGCCGTGAATGATGTCTCCCCAGGCTTTAACCTTGAATTTTACGCCCTAAAGATAACTGATGGAAGAACTACAGTAACTCTAGATGTGGAAATAATCAAGAAAAGTATGAAGAAATGCGAAGTGACCTTTGTAGGTTTTTCCCACAGACAAGAGATCTTTTAAAGCCAAGACCTCCGGCGCCACAAAAAAGAAGAGATGGCTAAAGGATTCGGGAAAAGTGTAAATAGGTCGGGCCTCAGGCCGGGCATCTGATAACGTGAAACGATATCATTTTATTGTTAAAAAATGTCATTTTGTTTTTTTTTTTAATTTAGGCCTAGAAGCTTCAAATTCGATCTGGATTAAGCTGAGTCTGATCCATTATTATTCCTACAAAAAAAGTGGAGAAATATGGGAACTTCATAAGGTGTTACTGAATGATAACAATGTTTTTCTATTCAGATTCACCTCTCCATGGCTTAGCTTAAAAGATACTTGAAATGAGACTTTGGCCAAATACAACCCATTGCTTCTTCTGGGATGAAAATGAAAGATTTAAGATAAAAACAAACTCCTATTTGAACTTACATCCACAACACATGCTTAGAATACCAGGGGGTTGAGTCACCTAGAGAGCTTTATTAGTAAGCCCTTGTGTTTAAATGAAACCACGACCACTCTAAAGAGGGTAAGCTTTGCTCATATATGTATCCTTGTGAAGGCCTAAAATGATCTCCCTGAAAGCATCCCCATTGTGAGAATGGATGAAAGAGGCTCCCTTTTTAAAAACTTACAGTTGGAAACCTATATGCTCCGAAACAAAAAAGACTTGAGTGCCTACTGTGAGAAGATTCAAGACAAATTATTCTAGTGAGTTAAATCAAATAGAGGAGGTTGCCCTCATCCCAACCTAAGTAGGAATAACGACCAATGTAGCAAATGATGAGGAGGAAATACTGGATATGAGGCAACAGACAGGAACTATTGAAGGGAGCATTATCGAACAAATACCTCATATCTTATCAGACAGATCTCAATTGAAGGAAAATGTCTCAATTCAACATTTGGTGAAACTCTAAATCAGCGTGAAGGACTGGACAGAATTAAGGTAAACTCTAGTTTTAAGAGAGTAACTATAGGAAAAGCTGCAAGAGGAAGAACTCTACTTCTACTCATAATTATTGTCCTAATTAATATGGAATATAAGAGAACTTAACTACCCTAATAAATAAAGAACGGTTGCTGATTACATTCAAGAAACCAAACCCTTTTTTATTGGACTCTTTGAAGACTAAATGATAACAATGGCACTAAACCTTTCTTTTTTTAAGGAAATTTGGTATATCCTTACAAATCACAACTACCACTACAATAGAAGAATATTAGTACCTTTTGACATAAGGAGTTAGATGTAGAACATATCAAGGTAGAGTAACAATTGATTCACTTCAAAGTAAAAAGAAAGAACACTAATGTAAGTTTCTAACTCTCAATCATCTATTCTTTTAATCATAGATTTCAAAGAATAGTCATCAAGAATAGCTTGATGACCTTTGTAGAACTAAAAGAGATGGTGGATTAAGTATTAAGCATTTGTCTACTTAGAATAATGTGTTGAATGGGAAAAGAACCTAGATTCTGTTTAATGATAGGGAAGCTCTATAGGTCAAGTGGGTACACATTATAATTCTGAGAAGGAAAAATTTCTGGTGTACCTAACCTTCCAACTATAGTTCGTGGAGTTGGAGAAAGATTTATATGTTAGGGATTAAATAGGGAACCAATTCAGGTTTAGGATAGGAAATGGTAATTCTACTTTCTTTTAGCAGGATCATTGGCATCCTAGAGGTATCTTGAAGGATCTCTCAATACCTAGAGTGATCAATGGGTCGGAGCTACCTATGTCTGCAAGAGTATTTGATGTAATCATAAATAATGAGTGGTGCTGGCAACAGGCAACAGGCAACAGTTAGGACCATTAGGACTCTAGAGCCTCTACAGTATCAACCCGATTGTTCACGACCTGATAGTTTGGAATGATTAGCAAGCTCTTCAAAAACGTATACAAATGCTTCAACCTACAAACCCATGAGAGCTCTTAACCAGAGTGTTCCTTGGCATAAACTGGTATGGCATAAAACAATCAGTCCTAGATATTCCTTCATACTGTAGTTAGCCTTTCTTAACAAATTGCAAACAAGGGACAAACTCTTATACCTTCACACTCCAAATCACTACTCTTTGTGTGCATCGAACAATGAAACTATTGATCACCTGTTCTTTGAATGTTCCTTCTCTAAAATAGTGTGGTTACACTGTCTTAACCACTTTCTAATATACCTTCCTAAAATGACAAACCTTCATTCCATTCTAAATTGGTTCAACCAGCCACCAAATCTCAGAAACTGTGACATCAATATTGTTATCATCCTCCTTTCTGTTATTGTGTACAATCTTTGGAATGAAAGAAACCTTCGAACCTTCAAAGGTGAAGCCTTGGAAGTTGGGAGCATCAACACTAGGGTGATCTTTCAAGTTATGGAACAACTCAGCTCAAACACAGAGAGAATGTAATTGTTGGAGTGATTTATTGTTTAATGTAATGTCGGCAAGTTTCTTGATTTCAGGTTCAGGAAAATAGAGGGTAATCCAATCCCCCTTCGGTATAGACAGCAAGGGAGACTTCAGTTACAGGGAATGCTTCAACCTCCAAAAAGCTTTAAGCATGTTGTTGCAAGCTACAGGGGGAAACCCCTTCAGGCGTGATCTCTCCATCGTAGCAGAAAAGGAAAGAAGGTTATAGTGAAGTTATGCTAACCCCACCTCCTAACAGTAGGAGGTCCCCTACTCCTATGTTTGGTGTATTAAAATCCGAAAGCCATATGGGTTTACTAAGGATGGTTGGGTGAGTTGAACAAACATTCGACAGAGAGATCAAGGACTAGATGGAAGCTAGTAGCAAGGGGTATGGGCTCATCTTCATCACCATCGGTACCCCAAGTAATGAAGATCCCACATTGTTCAGAAAATTAGAAAAACAAAGAGAACTTTCTTTTACTTATGATGTGCTGGTTTGAAGTTATGGTTTCCTTTTTAGAGGTAGGATTAACTAGTATATGTTTTTGCTCTAGATTGTTATCTGGAAATGGTTGTGCTACTAGTAAGATGAAC
>JAOQMQ010000195.1:24378646-24390256 GCA_027563845.1 Erythroxylum subrotundum | reverse complement strand
TAAATTCACCAATATTTACAAATACGATATTTCCTCTAATCACTAATATTTCCAATGTAAAACATTCATAACTCTCAAAAACTCATAAATCAATCCAATTATACCCAAAATTATTCATGAATGCATATACAATTATTTTCATGTGCAAATACATTCACTATTCATGTATAAGTGTACGACATATTATGCATGAACAAGGAAATGCATCTCTAACTCTCATTAAGCACTCACATTTACCATTCTAACCCTCCCACAAGTAATGAAATGTTACAGTATACACCTATAAAGAAGCTTCATCATGATGACCTAAGTTATCCTTGTTGCATTTTCTGGAGTTATGACCAGAATTACTACATTTTTCAGAGTTTTTGCACTTGTCCTTTCTAAGACAATTTGTTTAAATTTTTTATTTTCTTTAGCTTATTTTGTTGTTTCCTTTTTACAATTTTGGGTCTACTGGGCGTAAATCTTTTAGCTAGAGGATGTATCACCTTTGCATTACTTAAAGGCCAAAAGATTTTACCTTTAATTGGTTGTAATACGTATTTATACAAACTCATGAATTGAACCTTTCTATAGCATGAATCGATGAGTGATCGTTTGTACTAATCGCATGTTTGCGTGAGCATCCATATAGGTCACATACTTGATAACTATATTTTTATTATCTACCAATCCTAACAGTATGCTTCCCATCACCCTTTAAAACTTCATAAACACCATCTCCATTCCATACAATTCTCCATTGCATTTCTTCTTTTTTGTTCTTCTCCGACTTATTCACTATAGTTGGTGCAATATCTAACTTCCACCTAACTACAAAATGTTTCCTATTAGCTTGCCTCTTCATCACCATTATTCTAATTGTCTCAAGCATGCTAAACATTGGCTTTTCCCTTGCTGGTAGGATCCACCTATTAAAAGTTTTATTGATATTATTGTCAATTATAGGGCATTTAGTTTCAAAGGATTGGTAACATCTTGCCCACCTCTCTTTAGGATATTCAAGTAACGCTGAAGCACATCAAGGGCTTATTTTGTCAAGCCTCTTCAGTTGCTTGTTGAAATATTCAACATAGGTTGACCATGCATAATTCCAGAACTACTGTCTGAGGTTCTTTCCCTTCTAGTTGTCATGACAATTGTGATATATATGTCTGGCACACATTCAGTGAGCTATATTCGACAAAGTCTCCTTTACAACCCTAACCAATCCCTAAATCAAATTGAAAAGGTATTAGTTAATATTTCATACAATGATTTCAATTTGTAAGTATATTAACATGAAGATACCTTTTGCGTATCATATATGATTGTAATTCCTTCACCATCTTCCAATTCCAAATTAGATGCTAACAAATTTATGAACTAAGTCTATGAATATTTGTCTTTTTACCTCTACAACTGCCCAGTCCAATAGATACATTCCTCTGTCACCATCCCTACCAATTGCACTTAATAATTAGCCTTGAAATTTTGTCTTTAGGAAGCATCGATCAATCCATATAATTGGTTTTAAATGCTTCCATCCTTTTTAATGGAATTAAAACAAATGCCTAGTCTTTTAAACTGCAACAAAATCTGAAAAAGGTATTAATATAATGTATAACATAACATATTAAAGTAGGAAGTATTAACATGTTAATGAAATTTTCATTTATCATAACTTATAGCATTGAACTCTCTTGATTTCTCGATAATTGTAACCCAACTGTTGATCCCTAATTGCTTACCTTCAACTCATGTATATAACATTTGAAATTCACATATTCATTAATATAATCTATTACTCTCTCTTTTCTCAGTCTCTTCTTTATTCTTCTACACATTCTTGAATTAACAAAAATATTGAGTTTTTCTCTACATTCTTTGACCATTTTTTTGGTTAAGATACTAAGCTTCTCTAGAATTTTATCTTTGAAGTGTCTCATTAAGAATTTGGCATAAACCAATTTTGGTTTATTTCTTGTAAAACAACTGTGATTAGGGTTATAAGCTTTAACTTTGAAACATCTCTCGTTCTTATCATATCCAACTTACAAAATCCATAAGCATCAATCAATACACACAACCCTATACAAAATCCACATGCATCCATCAACACACACAACCCTATCTGATAACTCTCACATTTTTTTAATCTAACATTGTATCTGGTATGTACTGCATAATTGACAACATCATCTTTAAATTTTTTGCAGTTTTGAACCCCATTCCCAATCTCCACTCATGTGCCACATTTGTAGGATTATCCCTAACATTTAAACTAGGTCTACACAAAGCTTTACCCGCCTCCTCCACTAGAATATTCCTCAGTACTAATAACACTATTATAATATGTTGATTTAATTTCAACTGGATGATGGTAATTTGGAATGCCTACGTAGAAGTCTGATTGAAAATATGAACCTGTTCCTCCATATTCTCATCCATACGTGCACCCTGTTCCTCTAAATTTTCGTTTATATGTGGACCTTGTCCCTCTAAATTTTCATTCACATGTGGACCTTGGTCCTCCGAATTCTCATTCATATGTGAACCTTGTTCCTCCACATTCCAAGTGCACCTGGTTCCTCCATATTTACACCTTGCTAATTGTCATCGTGGTCCTCTCCCCCAGTTATATGTAATATATCAAGAGCATGGACAATTGTATCTAAATGATGAGTTATATATATGTCAATAATCCTATATATTTGTATTAGGTTTACTAGCCTAATATAACTTTGTTTTGACTCCATAACTCTCCGTGGCTTTTTAAAGTTAAAAACAAGTACTCTATAATATGCCTTATCAATTTGATTATACCCTAAATCCTTCCCCATCTCATATATTTGTCTATGACTAATATAGTCAATGTCAACATTCTCAAATGTAGCAGTATCCCTACCAACATATCTGAATTCAAGCTCTAACATAAAATATCCACCATCAAAAGCCTTATACTTCCATATTGAGCCATTAAAAGTTATAAAGTAAACATTAAAAAATAATTTCATCCACATTAGAGACTCAAGCATGAAAAGATATTCATATGAAAATTCAAATAATAGAGAGTAAGACATAATGGTTAAGAAACAACTAACAAGTTTGGCTTATATAAATTCTAAATATTAATTCAATTTATAGATTAAAAAATCAATTTGACTTCAATACCAGTGAGTAGAACAAAGACTATAACTAAACCTTAATCTACTAATTTTGATCATATAGAACAAAGACTAAATAAAACAAAAAGTGATGATAAATTGACAATTACTTAACTACCTTGTAACAATTAAAAATAAATACTCAACTACTGCAAATTAGCTCCATTAAATGACTAAAACTTAGAACTTTTCTGATGTTGTTCAAAAGTTTAAGGTATCCTAGTAATAAGTCTCTTTAGTAAATGGTCAATTATAAGGTTAAAACAAATAGTATGTTACAAAAATTTGCACTTTGTCAGTATTTAAAATACTCCAAAGAGCTAAAAGAGGTTACTCCCTAGTTAAAGAATTTACTTGCTTGTTAGTAACAATTATTTATACTTTGAATGAATTATTAAAACATTTTAATTTTTTAAAAATTTCATTTACCATTAATATCACGAAGTCTTTATCTTCTGGGGTGGCACAGTTTTTTAAAAAATATTTTTTTGAAAGTAGCCTTGAAGATTAAGGAAACCTCCTAAGAGTACAAAGTTTAGGGAAGTTAAGAAATTGCATTTTTTGTTTTCAGAGCAATAAAATCAAATATATGTTAGTTTCATATTCTTCAAAGCTAAAGAAAACAGACTTCTTAACAATATTATGATCAATGTAAAAAATAACACAAATATAACTCTCATTCAGTCTCATCAAGAACAAAGCCATCTTTCTGTACATTCAGTGACCTAATTACCAATACAGATCAATCCTAATAAAAGAGAGTTGAACCTGAAATCGAAAGCTCCAATTGCTTATGCTAGCCTCCCAATGGAGAATGTTATAAGTGAGGTGAGGGAAAAAAAACTCCAAGCTCCCCTAATATTATTCAAGAATTACATTCTTATTTCATTGAGATAAATGGGGAGAAAATTTAAGAAGATGCTCGACCTATTAACTCGAATTTGGAATTTACAATAAAGGATCAAGGAACTAAAGTAGTCTTAATAGAAGATAGAATTCACTCCATACCACTTGGTACTACCATTGCAACTACATGTACATTCAACGAAAAAAAGGAAGCTGCAAAATGACGTTGGAGCAAGACAATGTACTGGAAGAAAAAGGGAGGTGTAGTAGCAAAGGCATCTTTTGTTTTGTCTTCATTCTTAAAAGTGTCGTTTTGTTATATACATAAGCCTAATAACATAAACATTCAGATGGGACCACATGAGAGGCAAGCCAAAACACATAAGTTCCCACATGGGATTGCCTCCCATGTGCAGCCATAAGAAGAAAGCAGCCAAAAGATACGATAAAATCTAATAGACAAAAGTAGATACGATAATTGAACTAACCAACCAAAAACATATACAATTATTAAAGCAGGCAAAACCACATACATAAGGAAATTGAAGCAGATATGAATAAGAAGCAATAAAAAAATACACAAAAAAGAAACAACAAATATACAAAAATATGAAGCAGCCAAAAGCAGATACAAATAGGTAGGCAGAAACGAGAAAAAAGAAAAAAAAAGCAGTCAAAAGAAGATACAAAATTGAAACAACTATTTACCACAGTAAATTCAAGACATTGTAAAGTTAAAAATGGCAAGGACTTCGACTGTGACCAGCGATAGACTAACTTTGTAAACTTCAAGACGGTGACGACTTCGCTGGAGACCAATAACGAATGTCGTAGGATGACTAGTGATGGTGAGGAAGGGCGGTATTAACAGTGAAGATTGGGATTTTTTAGTGGCTTCTTCGTGATAAATGCTTTTGTTAGGGATTTAAGTTCCACTTTTGTTAATAGGTTAGGTTAATTAATTAGTTTAGTTACTAAATTTAATTATTTACATTAATAGGTTAATTGGTTAAGTTAATTTGTTAGGTTAATAAATTTTAGGGTTAAATTATTTTATTAAGTTAAAAGGTTAATTAGTTAAGTTAATTTGTTAGGTTAACAAAAATTAGGGTTAAATTATTTCAATAAGTCCCACTTTTTTAATTAAAATTTTTCATTAATAAAATATTGTAAAAATATGCCATGTCATCGTTGACCTGACGAAAAACTGACAGAGTTATATTACTGTCAATTTCTCTATTAATTTAGGGTTGAATTTTAACGTTTGTCAAATGATATAATTTAATTTGTGCTCTTTGAAATGTTAGCGTTAAATTTGTCAATAGATGTAAACCTTAGAGTTAAATATACTCTTCTTGCCAAGTTAGTTTTTAACAAAAACTCTAAATATTTGGTGCTTTTTCTTCGTCTTCTTACTTATGAGACATGTTAGATATAATTATTTCGTCAACACTTTAACAATGGAAATCATAAACTAGGACAAATCTCAAAAGAAAGGTCTTTAACAATGGAAATCATAAACTAGGAAAAATCTCAAAAGAAAGGTCAACAACAAATTTCATTCAAAACATAACTTGATAAAAAACATAAATTAAAAATTAAAAAAGGTCTCATCACCTTGACGATGAGAAAGAATGGCTCACTGAATTCAATGTTTGAGGGCTCTAGAAAAAGGATTTGTGCTTGAATACGTGGATGTATGAGGAATGCCTAGGTTACGTTTGTGGAGGATTTTCTGAGTAAAAATTTCTAGATTCTAGTGAATGTCGATCGGAAAGTAAAAACAAGTGGCGGTGAGATGAAAGATGATAGTTTTACTGGTACAACATTTCATATTGAAAAGAGGTGACAGTGGGAGATGATTTTTGAAAAGGGGAAAGAAAAAGAGTTTACATATGAAGTTCTATCCATTAGGATTAATTAAAAATAGAGTGACCTTTGAACACATC
Organism: Erythroxylum subrotundum; assembly: GCA_027563845.1. NCBI lineage: Eukaryota > Viridiplantae > Streptophyta > Magnoliopsida > Malpighiales > Erythroxylaceae > Erythroxylum > Erythroxylum subrotundum. The sequence continues at coordinate 24,384,312 of JAOQMQ010000195.1, read as the reverse complement.
TCACTTTAAAATGATGCCGTTTGCTATTTTACGGGTTAAGGACACATGAAGCACTCCAATTGGGTTATCACAAGTTCGCTCGGATCAACGTGAGTTTGTTGAATCTATATCAACTGTTAATTTTTAAATCCGCAGCTGACAGCTAAGAAGTAACATGTTAGAGATTAATAGTTAAGATGAGTCCGATTATATGATAAATAATTGTAATTATGAGGGCAATTTATTAATTTCAAACGAAAAATTTTGAGGGAGTCACGTATGCAGCTATGGACGATTATTATTTATCGATTTGAAGAAAAAAACTATAAGAAATATCTTTAGAAGAAAAAAAATATAAGAAATATTATTTATCGATTTGAAGAAAAAAACTATAAGAAATATCTTTAGAAGAAAAAAAATATAAGAAATATTATTTATCGATTTGAAGAAAAAAACTATAAGAAATATCTTTAGAAGAAAACACCCCATTTCAATTATTAACTTCCTTTTGCTCCTTTTTAATCATAAAAACATCATATTAATAAATGATAAGCTTTTATGTTCACCTTTTTTTTATTTTTATTTAAATATTAATTATTTGATTCCTTATTAACGAATTAACGATTTATTATCATTAGTTTTCACGAACCAAAAAATTTAAAATTGATATAATTTCTCCCAATTTATGACCCATTCTACAATATATTATATAAATAAGTAATTATTCCTTTCTATTATAGATATCAATAGTATGACCGATTATTAGGGGTATGATAATTGACGTTCGAGATCACGTTATTATGATTTCTTATTTCACCTTTGTGCTAAGCTTATTTATATTTTTAATAAATGGTTTGTTACAAAAGAATTTATTTTAATGAATGTGTCATAGTCAATTTTTTAAAAGATGAAGAAACAAATTTTGTTTGTCGACCAACATTACTCAATTTGTTTTGGATTAGACATGCTCTGAGAGATTGACTAATACGATCCTTATTAATAACACTAACAAAATTTGAAATTAGTATAAAAGGACTTAGGACCATTTTACCATTTTATTTAAAATAGATTAATATAATAAACCAAGCATAAAAATACACAAAAGAAGGATATAATTATTACACTATAAAAAAGGGGTTATGAGTGATAAAATTTGACATTTGAATGTGACTAACAAGTTAGATAAGATCGATAGTTAATAAAAAACTTAAATCCAGGGTTTCTTTAACAACTAGGATTAAGAAAACTCTCCAAATATTTTTGATTCAATAATAATAATGATCACATGTTAATTACATCCAGTAAGATAGCCTTATAAAGGCATAAAGCTTGAAAAAAATAAAATTCCCAAAATTAGAGTTATAAAAAGAAATAGCAACTTGAAACAACAAAATTCTAACTAATTAAAAGATGTATCTGGCACCTTTCTTAGCTAATACCAACATTAGTTTTGTTATAGAGCTCTTAGTGCCTGAATTAAATACAATTCCATTGTCAGTTACAAGTTACACTCTGACTTTGGTTTGCTTCTAGAACTCCAGTCCATAAAAACCAATAAAAAATAGCATCAGTTTATTTTTTTAGTTTGCAACTGGTTATGTTATGTAATTGCAATCTCCAGCTTCTTTTTTATGCTTGACCTAAACCTTTTATAGGTTCTCTAAGTCCCTCTTTATGTCTCACGTGGGTAGAAATCTGTGTAGCTTGAATTACTGCTTGAGTTTCATCATTTTTCATCTCTTCAAATGATTTGTCCTCAAATCAACACCTTTGTATATAAAATCATATAGCACTTGATACTTGCCTATGTATGCATCTCTCCTTTTTATTTTCTGTAAAAGGCTTGAATTACCCCTAAGTGTTTGCCCTGATTTCTTTTCTCTTAATATCTATTGCTTACTCAAACCTACTTAGGTGATAATAGAGCAATGATAATCAATTTTTAGTTTATGAAAAAGGAATACATGTTCTTATATCTATCATATATGATCTTTATATTAAGTTACCACGAATACTCCAAAAGAACATATCCTACTTATATGGAAACTACATCACATAATATTTCACCCTTATATCTCTCAATAGAAAAAGAAACTATCACCTTGTTTGCTACCCTAACATTTTGACTCTTATATAAAGATTGTAGGTTGTATGGTTTAGGGTCACTTAGGTTGATAGCCCCAATTTCTCCACCAATTCTACCCTGTCATATTAGCACAACTTTTCCCATATATGATATTATTGTACACTTGATCCTTAATGGTACATCCATTATAGAAAAGGTTTTTTCTTTGCTTATTTGCATCATCCTCTCTTACTTGTATAATCAATAATCTCCTAATGATCAACATCCTTTCCTCTTTGGTTCTCACAATATAATTTTCTTTACTACCCTCCTCCAAACTAGGCATATCTCCTTTTGTCTCCTCTTCACTCACAGATACATACTTTCCATTCTCTTTTGTTAAGATCACTCACTTGTGGGACAATGTGTAATTATATATCCTCTCTCTAAGCCCTTGAAGCACTAGGCATTTTGACTTTTAATTATAAAAGAGGAACTATCCTTAGCTTTCACTTCACTTAGTGCATGTACTTTTGGTTTAGTTACTTCATGCTTTGGTGTTAGAGCCTTATTCTCCTCTCTATTCCCTGAGTTGCTCCACAATGAAGAATCTATACTAGAAACACCAAAACACTTAACACATGCTCCACAATGAAGAATCTATACTAGAAACACCAAAACACTTAACATGTCTCCGTTTAACTTACCTCTTCACCTTCATATCCATATTCAATGCATTCTCTAACTCTACATAATGGGGTAGCTCCACAATTTGATAATATTAGGATTTCAACTTATAAATAAATAGAACAATTATTGCTTTCTAATCTTCCTTCATGTTTTCCTTAGCTATGACAATCTCCTTCTCCTTATGGTGCTTCTCCATACCCTTGGAACCTTAAGTCAATATTTGTAACCTTTGGTAGAGCTCCCTATAATAGTAACTTGGTACGAATTGTGTCTTTATCACTAATTTCATATTCTTATAATTTTTTATAGGTAAATTTCGATTCTTCCTTTTAGTGAGAATTGTTGATCCCACTAATTCATAATAAACTCATTAAATTCCTAACATATATTTTTATCTTTTCTCCTTTGAAATTATAACAATAAAAAACTAGTTCCACTTCCACTCCAAGTAATCATCTAGATCTATCTTCCATACATAAGATGGTATGGTCATCTTGATACAACCTATATTGTTATCCACCATTTCTTCATACTCCCTTTCAAATCCTATATCAAACCCCACGCCTCCTTATCTCCTTATTTTTCCTCCTCTTCCTCTTTTACCACGTCTTAAGTTCAACTCTCTCAAGTAGTTAACAACACCCTCAACCACATCATTCACCTCAAAGTTATCCATCTTAATAGTTAAGGTGAATTATATAGTAAGCTAGTTCTACTAGTTTCATGTTTCCCTAACCTATCCTTATGGATGAGTTGTTGAAGGCCTCAAAATTATTTCTAATTCTTTAAAAACTTGTACTAGTCATAGAACAAGGTTGAATCCTAGAAGAACTAAAAACTAGTTTCTTAATTTCAATTGACAAAATAAAGTGGGGATTTATAATTAGTTAACTAATAAACTAAATTTAACAAAGAATCAAAATAAATCAACCAAGTATAAAAGCAAGAAATTCAAGGGCTCTTAACTCTGATTCAAGTGAAAGGTCTCATCTAATTGTAACTTTGATCATTGGTCTAAAAGAAAGAATTTTTATAATTTAAGCAGTTAGTCTGAAATATATTAGGATAGCTATAATAAGTCTAAACTTTTCCTAAATTAATAGGTTCAAACTCATTATTCAAACTAAAATTTACCGTCAACTGATTGGATATGATAACTTTCCATACCAATTAAATGATAGAAATAAGCTTATTGAAATAGACTAAACCTTAAATTAAATAATTAAGATAGTAATAACTATTCAATTTAGTTTTCTTATTTATCATAAGTTAAATATGCAAATTCATAAATAATTTATTTGCTACTTGTATCAATCTTTCATGACAATTATGAATTACTGAATTCATGGATAGTTATAGAATAATCAAAATCAAATTAATTTTTCAAATTAATCAATATTAATTATTCATGAAATATAAGAACATAAAATAAGAAATACATTAATTAAAAAAGAATCTAAGTTTAGAACAAAACCTCATAAGGTTATAACTAGAGTTTTTAAATCCCCTTGAATCAGAATATTTGGAATTAGCCACACATGTCTATAGTTCAATACAAAAATAGAAGAAAAGATGAAAGATGAAGAGAAAACTACAAAGAAATGAAATAGAATGATGTGTACAAGTGTTTAGACTTTAGACAAAATTTTCTCCTCTTTTCCTACTAAAAAACTAGCCTCCTCCTATCTTGTCAAGATCCTTATCTAAAAAAATCCAAATCTCTACATAAAATAAGTTTTCTAATTTAATTCATTGTTTAGGTGAATCTGGCATTAGACGTGACCTCACCTTATCCATTGTAATAATCTGTCCTTTTTTTTTCCAAAATTTGTGATTTGGACCAATAATGCTCCCATTTAATGAAATCTCCACTTGTCACCTCCTAAAACAAAACAATTTTTAATTTTCCCATTTAAACATAACCAAATAACATCTTATTACCCTAACTTTACTAAATTATTGAATAAGTTGCTCGTATTGGCCCTAGATAATGTTTATGAAGGACAGTTGATCCACTTCCACTCTTTCTTTTCACTTATTTCCTTGTCTTTAGAATTTCTTTTACTTTATGTTTGAGTTATGTTGTACCAGTATAAAAAAATTAGTAATAAAGCACTCTCTCAAATTTTTCTCTTAAAGTTTCACTCAACTCATCACCTAAACTCTTGATTAGAGGTCCTTTATAAATTATACAACCTAACTTAAGAAATTTAGTTTAAATCTTTCCCCATTTTCAAATACTCCTAAAAAAGCAAACTTTACAACCATTCTTTTTTTGAACCTCAACTTCTCCACCGACTCCATGCTAGCCATACTAGCCACATTAGCACAACTTCCTCCATCTATGATCATGTTGCGCATATGGAGAAGCAACAATTAAGAGAGCTCTCGCCCATATGATCATTTGAGGCAACATAATTCTCTATGAAAAGTGTCCGCTCTTTCCCTTTCATGTATGCATTATTCCATTCTAATTTATTTAAAATTTAGAGCTATCTTTATGACTTCATGTTGTTGGACCCCGAACATTTTCTTGGAGATCTGATTTATTAAATGACAATTAAATGAGAATTTGTGGTAAATTAGTCATGTGCTAAGAAAAAGACAGTTTAAGAATGTAAATTGATATATGAGATTATGAGATTTTGGCTAGGTATTCATATTTGTAATTGATTATGAGTCATTATGACCTAAAATGGTTGAAGAGTTTGAATAGAATTGATAGTGAATGATCTGATTGAAAGGGAAGTTGAAAAGTAAGAAAGAAATGGTGAAAATACGAAATGTGGAGAATTAAGGAAGTTTGACTTTTGAGTTGACTTTTGATTGAGGCTATTCTGAGAAAATGATATTTTTGGAAACTTGTAGCATTTGTCAAGAGCTTTATGTTGCCATAAAGTTTGCAATTTTTCGATGTCAGGATCGAAAGTTA
>JAOQMQ010000195.1:24294385-24317691 GCA_027563845.1 Erythroxylum subrotundum | reverse complement strand
GACACTTGACCGAGAAACAGTGCAAGTTAAAGATTCTCTGGCTTTTAAATATGCAGAGCTGGTTTATGCAGGCAGGTGGTTTGATCCTCTTCGTGATTCAATGGATGCATTCATGGAGAAGGTCACAGCAACAACAACTGGTTCAGTAACCCTGAAATTATACAAGGGTTCCTTTTCTGTAACAGGGAGGACGAGTCCCTATAGTCTTTATAGGGAGGACATATCTTCATTTGAGGGTGGGCAGATATATAATCAGGCTGATGCTGCAGGATTTATAAGACTATATGGTCTTCCAATGAGGGTTAGGTCAATGTTAGAGAAGGGTATCTAATGATAGTCTTTGAATTTGATGTTGTGGACTTCTTAGACAGGACTAGTGTTGTGAATCACGTGGATTGCGTGTTTCATTGCATCTGCTATATGTTTTAGTTTTAGACTGCTGATTAGCCCTTGTTAGTTTTCATCAATTACAAAAACGAAAGTGGTTTTTGATTTCATCAGTTTAGACTGCTGATTAACCCTTGTTAGGTTAACTTCTAAAGTTCACTTGGAAATCTCAAATTTACCATTGCTCTTTATCTAATGATAGTCTTTGAACATGATGGCCACCTTAGTCTTTTCTAACTTTTCACTTTATCCTTCTTTTGTCAAGAAGAGAGTTTGAAGGTGGGGTCTGTATTGATGTTTAGCTTTATAAGCCTCATAATAACTTTCATTCCTAAGATAAAGAGTTAAGGAGACATGGAATCTCCTTGCCTCAAGCCTCTTACTAAAAGAGTTTTGTAGGTTCACCGTTGATCAAGACACTAAAGGATACTGATTTTATGCACTGTTCCACCCAACCAATGAAATCCTCAGGATTAAATAAGCTAGAGGAATGAGTTTTATAGATGTGGTATAAGAAAGTTTTGTTTACCTTTTTCAATATTTTCCTTTAGATCCATTACTACATAAACACTATGTGCCTTACTAGCGACTAGGATCCTTGATACAAGAATCCATTCATGCCCTTAGGTCTTAGGACTTTATTAGGATCCAGAGAAAAAATAACTTCCTCAGCCTCCCTAAATGTGATAGGTCTAGCTAATAAGTCCACATCTGAGGCAAGAATTTGATCACCAATGATGGATCTAATGAGAGGGACAAAAGAAGTCGCATTAGAAGGAGCTCCTCAGGTTTGAGAAAATTTTTTGTAAGCTTCATTTAGCAGTCCTCATTGAGTATCAATTAATATTCCCATTTCATCTTTGAGGGAAACAATTATGTTAATATTCCTTTTTTGAGGTCGTTAACTTATGGAAGAAAGAGGTATTCCTATCTCCATCCTTCGACCAAGTCAGTATGACTCATTGCTTCCGTAGAGAATGGTTAAAGAGTAAGTTTTGAGCATTAGTTTGAAAAAGCCTCCTCCTCCTCAACAATAAGAGTTACATCTAATGGAGAGTTGTACAAGTTAAGAAGAGCTCTTATTAAATCGTTTCTAGTTTCATTCACAGCACATTGAGTGTCTCCAATTTCCTCTTATTCAATATTTATGATTTCTCCTTGATACTCTAAATCTTTCTCATACATGTGAATTATTTGTTCCCTTAAATTTCTATGTTCAAGCCTCTCAGGATTGCTTCTTTGAAACCAAATTCTGCAAAAAGTTTGTTGAAACTAAAAGGTGCCTGAAGTTTGAGGATGTTAGCATGTTTTACACCAAACTTGGAGTATGATATGAGAATAAGGGATTACAGTGTTATGCTATTGGGGAACTTAAACAACCATAATTCATTTCTCAAAGCTCTATCAATCTCAAGAGCCACCTTCCTTATTACTATTACACCAGGTATAAAAATTTCTTAATAACTTAAGGTTCGAGAGCTGCATGAAACTTGTGCAATCTATAAAATCACTAAAGTGGTTTCAAGTAGAGAAATCACCCTCGGCCTAATAGGATGAAGCATGTTTCTAAAGTCACCAAGCAATATCCAAGGTAAGTTTATTGAGGCACCAATTTCCTTGAGTTTGTTCCATAGGTGAACTTTCTGAAAAGCATGATCGATTGCATATATAAAGGTGAAGGGGGATTCTCTCTGCGATTAAAGAGGCTGTAAGGTGAATAAGGTAATTCTCTATGATTGATTGAGTGACTTCTAACCTATACAGCCTGTATGCAGTCATATTCTTATATAGTGATGTCTTTGATGATTAGTGATCAGCTACTATTGATGCTTGAACAAGACACATTCTGTAAGGTGAATAAGGTAATTCTCTATGATCGATTGAGTGACTTCTAACCTATACAGCCTGTATGCAGTCATATTCTTATATAGTGATGTCTTGATGATTAGTGATCAGCTACTATTGATGCTTGAACAAGACACATTCTTGCATCTTTCCTCTTTAAGTTTTGTCTCCCAAAGACTAACTATGAACGATATTGCAACTCCTAATAAATCTTGTAAAGCTGTTTATTAGTTAGGGCAACTGAGCCATCTAATATTGGAAGATTTCTTTTTTTTTTTTTTTTTTTGGATCTTCTATTACTCAAAAGCTTGAATCCATTACCTGCCTCCTACTCAAGTTGTGTGATTTCTTTAATCTTTAGATCAACTTGAGTAGCATTGCTAGTGGATGAATTTGCCTATATGGATTTATCTCCTCTACTTTCAAGATCTAATGTTGACCTGCTACAGGATATCAGATCCTTTGGTCCTTTTTTTGTGTACCTATTCTGTGTCATGAATGAGTCAGATGCAATGGCACAGAATAAGTCCACAAAAAATGGACCAGAGGATCTGACGCCCTGCCACAGGTTCCAAATTAGTAGCAAGTAGAGCTACACCTTCTCGTCATTTTCAAATAAGCTCTTTCTTAAAGGTGCCTTACACTAGGGGTAACTACCACAGGACTAATTTGATTCACATCCACTTGATCTGAAAGTTACTCAAGATAGTAGATTCACAAGTTCTTGATATTCTCTACTGGTACTCCTCGTGGGCCTCCAAAGCATGTCTAGTTTAGGTTGGTTAGGTCCCCTAGGGTACTAAACAAATATACATCTTCAAAGAGAGCTCCATTTCCATCTAGACACATGAGAGGCATATATTTAGGTGGTGGCTTTTGAGTATCCATAAGGATATAAACTCTTATTAAAATTCCTAAGACATGTTTCAATCACTATAAGAGCTTGTTCAACCGAGGTAAACTTAAATAAGAAGATATTATCTTTATCGACTGTAACTTTAAGAAGGCAAAGCTTCTCCTAATGGTAGTGAGTCCAAGTGCTAAGAACTGGAAAAAGTAGTCTCTTGTGCAAAAAGAAACTAATCGATCCTTCAAGATGTCAACTAGAGGGTGCACATGAAAGAACCATTTTCCAGACATCTGCTAAGGAGCCTCATCTCCTAAGGCCTAGGGCCAGGTCTTTCTGGGACTCGGAGTGGTATTGGAAGGGGGAATAGAGGCTTTAGAAATTGAGATATCTGCGGGGTCAGAGAAAGGCATAACAGTAGATGTGATGAGAGTGGGAAACTGTCAGAAATTTTATTAATTAGTCGAGTTGGATCTGGGCGTAGATCTTAGAAAAACAAAAAGTTAAATGTGAATGGAATTGTCCAAAACCAGATATGAGAGCCATAAGACTAGAAAGAAGCATCAATATAATGGATGAATAGTTCTGTACAAATAACAATCTGAATCACGTCCAGCGCGAATCCAAGGCTGTCCATAAACTATGCATGTACATCACTGATAGACTATGAGTAAAGAAAAAGGAATCAGTTGTCACAAAATACATGTACGAAAAATCCAAGAAACCTAAAAAAATGAACAGAAAAAAGGAATCAGTTGTCACATTTCCATCTTGACGTTGGCACACAGCTAAGGTAATGGCACCAGCTGCAGTGCTTGTTTGCATTCTCTCCTTTAAACAGCATCACCAATCCCAGAGTAAAACTGCGGCATGCATTAACAAAAGAGAGTTTCTTTTAACAACCATTTGGTATAGCCAGCAGGAGTTTAACTACTTCAAAAGAAGATATAAAAACAGACCTTAAAAAATGAAAGTTCAGGACATCTGGACTTACCCAACTATGAGAAGAATCATGGCAACCAACCACAATACATACTGGTACACCTTGTGTTTGGATTTTACATGAGCACCAGCAGGAAGATGCCGCCTTTCCACCCACCCGAATTGAGGACGAAGTAACAATACAAAGCCCAGGAGAAAACCAGTCAGAAAACCTCCAATGTGTGCAAAGTTGTCAACATGTGGAAGAATTCCTACGGCCAAATTGACAGCAATGATGACAAGGAGTGTAATTAGAGCAGCAACCTACAGAAAGAAGGAATGTCCAGAAACAGTTAAAAACCACCATTCATTCATCATTCAGAAGTCCGCACTTGCACAGAATCCTTTAAGTACCATGGCAATTAACACAACAGAGGTTTGGCAATCAAATCAATTATTTTGAGCTTTGAACACCTATCTCAAATACACTTTGGAATTCGCTGAGTTCTAGACATTACAAAACATCACCACTTGCATCCCTTAAATACTATCTGATGATGATTGTATGATACAATCACCGCAAAAGAGCTCAACTACATGTCAATTTGTCAATATTTTAATATATCACACCTGCTCTTACCATTGTTCATATAGCTACTACCTAATCATTCAGGACTGGGATACTTGAATTGTTAACAAATTTGCATCTGCAGAAGTTAATCCTAGCATGTGATTTGAAACATACCTTATTAGAATATATTGTCCAGTTGGTAAGAAGCTCGGATAGCATAGCACCAAGAAGTCCAAACAAAGCACCAGAGGCACCAACAGAAATGTTCCGCTGAATAAAAAGTGAGGACAATATGCTGCCACCTAATCCCGACAGCAGATAGATAATCCCAACTAGTGCTGTCACAGTATAGACACAAAAAAGTTATTATAAAATATGTGTTTAATAAAATGGAGCAATTATAAAGAGGAAACAAATGAATATTAACTTGATGTTCTTGTGGAGGTGTTGACAATTAATCATTCACAGGAATGAGATAATTCCAATCTATAATCTATAAAATTTCAGCCCAAAAACACCTCAGCCTCGCAGGATTGGGAATTTGTTTTGGGACGATTAAGAACTAATAGGAACATACATCTGTAAACTTTAAACCATGGAAAAATCCAAGAAAGAAGTCTAATATCCTATTCTGCATGCAACAATTCAATTAATGCTCTTTCATACCATGTGCTAAGGTCCACTAGCAAGCAAAATCCATAAAATTACCCACGAAAATGATTCATTCAGATCAAACAAGTTCAAACTTGAGCCATTTTCTATTATAGTAAAATAGGAAAAATGAAAAAGGAAGAAAACACCCATTTATCCTAATGTGTCAAGTAGTCATATAGCAAAATCCTTCATCAGTTTAATAGAATTATGATGTAATAAGAAATGAAAATATAATACAACATACCAAATCCAAATTGCTGTTCAAGGCGAATCCCGATGAAGACCAAGCTCAACATATTTGCAAGCAAATGTATAACACCTGCATGTAACCACATACAAGTTACGAGCCTCCACCCTTGATGCCCGTGCACTACCTTGTTCCACTCAAGGGCTCCCATCTTTTCCAATCTGCAGCAAGAAAATGACAATACAATTGGCATTGAAATTCATGCCTATACACTTGCAGTCTCCAGAAGAAGCTAGGGAACATTCTAGATCTCATAAATTAAATAAATTTCCTAAGGGCAACTAGATGTCTGACAACATAAAGTAGCGCCAATAGATAGTTTAATATTGAAGTTGAAGCATGAAGGAATGCTTCACAATAAAACTCCATCCCCCTTATTCTTTATCTTCCCTTCCCTTTCTTTTCCTTTATCAAAAGCCATAGAATTAGTATTGTAATGCGTAGTAGCTGCAAAATTGTGATGGTTTGAACTCTAACTCTCAGCTTGGGAACTCTAGGAAACGAGCTCGACACAACCACAAATCCTAATGAATGATGGAAAAAAAGGAAATCAAGATCACAAGCTTTGAAGACAAGTTTCTACTAATAGTCCTAGCGTTCCCAAGTCCACCGAAGTGAAAGTGAAATCAATTGCAAAACAAAATAGCAAAGCAACAAGAAATCAGTAATTCCACGAAACAAAAGATGAGTACCAACATTATGATCCACTTAAGAAACGACCTAAATCTATGAAGGTCCAAAATTTACTAGCCCAGACCGGGACAGAAGAACTCAAACATCAAAACCAATTATAAAAAAAAAAAATCAAGATTTCACAGAATCTAACGATATATTCAATAAGACCATGAAAAGGCAAGGAAGAAAAATAACATACGTAGAAGAAGATGGACCAAAGAGAGGGTTCTCTCTCAAAGGCTGGAAAGAGATGCGGCCAAGGAACCTGGCCACACAACCACCATCAAAACCCAGATTGTTTCTGGGACAGTTGTTGACATACATGACAGCAACGAACACGGCAACATTAGCAACCACAAACATAGGAATGAGCCATGAGGTCCAAGCCTTGTCGGAGGTCTCAACATAGTAGGAAGCGAAGTTGGCATTGTTGTTGGCTCCCCGGTTCTTGGAGCCTCTTTCTAGATCCCCACCTGCCATTTTCGAATCTGCGTATTGGAAAGATTCGAACTTTAAACGATCTTCTTGGGGATTGAGGGGATTGAGGAGAGTTTTATTGTGGAAGAATGGGAAAGAAGTGGAATTGAAGGGAAGTAGCACATAACAAAGGGAGAAAGAGGGTTGCTTTTATGAGCTCTTACGATTGTCAACTTACGCAATAATCTCTATATATTTTTTAATTCAATATCCTATTTATTTCAAATTAAACTGTATAATAATTAGTTTAAGCTTCTAAATTCTAATACGCCTGAAACAGAAGCATTAGGCATCTTGCATGTTAAGTTTAAAATCAAGCTTAAAAATGGATTGTCTCTGAACAAAAGTCTGTTCATCCTTGTGATGATTACCACACTGTAGAAGAGACAAACAAGGACAAAAGAATGTCTTAATACAAAAGCCGAAGTTCAGAGCTTGGTTGGGACAGGCGAGCGTTGGCTGGTGCTGGTCTGTACACTTGTAAAGGACAATTACAATTACAATTCCTATGGACCCATCAAGAGAAATGAAAAGGATTGCGTGGATTCTAACGCGTAAAGAAACATTAGATCCAAAAACAAGTGACCAACCTCAACCTGTCCCACTACCTGCCTATTTCAGGCATTGGCACCTGGACGATGCTTAGGACCTAACTTTCTTCAGAGCTCCCAGTGCCAATTTTTCCGAAATAAATTAAGCAAGAAAATGACAGCCAATTGCTGAGGATCCGATGCCTAACACCTGTACCAAAGAGTCCAAAGGTTAAAATACAGCTAAGAAGGGATCATCGAACTCCAAGATGCCGCTAAAAGACCACTTTCTTCTTCTTTTGATTCCTAACTAGTCTCTTCCTCTTGTCCCTTTGCCGTTTTTACATGGTGACAATTTAATGGGCACATAGCCATTCTCCAAAAACATCAAATGCCAAACGATGTCTTTGCGTTTGCTGGTTGTGCCGGAAAGGAGCCGTTTGTTGGGCTGGTGCTTTGGACTGTCTTCGCGGTTTAATATACAGGCCTATAAGAAAAGAGGTTTGTTGCGATAATTAATTAATGAGTTTATGTCGAAGTCGGCAAGAAGAAAGGAACCTAGAAGACATAAAAACGACGTAGAAGAATTTAGTATTAACTAATTAAGTATATATACTAAGGACGAATAAGACGGATAATCACGCATTTCTATTTCACCGTTTCTTTAATCTAACGGCTCCCGCTTTTATTTCATCGTCACGCTTATGACTTATTACTCACAGCCGTAACTTCAATTTTGTGGATTTCGTGACTTCGAAAATGGAATGAACGATCACACATTTTCATCCCACCGTCCTTTTAATCCAACGGCTCTCGCTTCTATCTCATCGTCACGCCTGTGACTTATTACTGACAACCGTGACTTCGATTTTGTGGATTTTGTGACTTCGAAAATGGGATGGATGATCACGCATTTTCATCCTACCGTCCCTTTAGTCTAACGGCTCCCGCTTTTATCTCATCATCATGTCTGTGACTTATTACTCACAATCGTGATTTCAATTTTTTAGATTTTGTTACTGCGAACGGTTAAAAGACGAGAGGTCTCACATGTGTGATGACACTTAAAGTCACACATGTGAGACACATATATTTGTATAAAATTTTTTATGAAATATAATTAATTAATTACAATATTATTAATTAGTTGATTAATTAAAAATAATTAATTGATTAATTAATTATAATATATTTAAAACATAAAAATATAATTAATTAATTAGATTGTAATTAATTAGTTAATTATATTTTAATTGTTTAATCAATTACTTATCGTTTTAATTATTATTACTATATTATTACGTACTATATATTAATATTAAGTATATATCTTGGTTATAACCGTGCATTATTAATTGTTAATTATTATTAAGTATTATATACTAATATTAAGTGTATATATATGAATTCAATATTTATTATTATTATTATATTAGTGACATTAAGTATATATACTTGTTTAGACTCCTCCATTTTTTTTCCAATAACTTTTAAATATATATAAAAACTGAAATTAGACAAATTTTGAATAATCATGCCTATGACTTAATAGTCATCAACGCGATAAGATAGGTTTTAATTTCAATGTTGAAAATGATGTTTTTTCTTTGTATAAACGACAGTACTATTATGGTTCTAGTACATTAATGGATGATTTACATCGTTTCAACTTTGATGTTAATTATTCTGAATCCCCGTTTCATGTTGAACATAATATTGGTAATAAACGTAGCGCATATAATGAACACTTTGCTTACTTGTGGCATCAAAAGTTAGGTCATATATCTAGAGAAATGATGAAGTTAGCGGAAGGTGAAATCTTACCTTAACTAGATTTTACTGACTGGGATGTGTGGTGGATTGCATTAAAGGCAAGCAAATCAAACACCTTTCTAAGAGTTTAGCCACAAGAAGTACTAAGGTATTTGAATTAATACACAATGATGTATGTGGTCCATTTCGTGTTCCATCTTAAGGCAGTGAAAAACATTTTATCACTTTTATTTATAACTATTCACGTTATTGTTATCTCTATTTACTGCATGAAAAGTCTCAATCAGTGGACATTCTTGAGGTTTTCATTAATGAGGTAGAAAGACAGATAGATAGAAAAGTAAAATTCATAAGGTCTGATAGAGGTGGTGAATATTATGGTAAATATGATAAGAATGGGCAGTGCTTAAGTCCATTTGCAAAATTTCTTCAAAGTCAGGGCATTTTTACACAGTATACAATGCTCGGTACACCAAGTTAATATTCCAAACCCACAAGAAGAGAATGTCAATAATAAACTAGTAAATAATGTGCAAGGCACAAATGATCAAGTGATATTACAAGAAATAGTATTGCGAAGGCCTATAAGGGAGAAAAGACTAGCTATATCAGATGACTATATGGTATATTCGCTTAAGCATAAGTGTGACTTAAGCATTGATAAGGATCCAGTCTCATTTAAAGAAGTCGTGAAATGTAATAATTATGAAAAGTAGCTCAAAGAACTAGTTGAGTTACCCGAAGGCTCAAAGCAAGTGGGTTATAAATGGGTCTTTAAGATCAAAAGGGACTCGAAAGGTAATATTAAAAGGTACAAAGTCAGACTTGTAGCCAAAGGATATACTCAAAAGGATGATATTGACTTTAAAGAGATCTCCTTTCTAGTTTCAAAGAAGGACTCTTTAAGAATTATTATGGCATTGGTAGCTCATTATGATTTAGAGCTTCACCAAATGGATGTAAAGATCGCTTTTCTGAATGGTGACTTAGAAGAAAAGGTTTATATGGATTAACCTGAAGATTTTGTGATTGCAGAAAAGGAAAATATGGTGTGTAAATTAAAGAAGTCAATATATGGTTTGAAACAAGCTTCTCGACAGTGATATCTTAAGTTTAATGATATCATTACTTCTTATAGTTTTGTAGTGAATATTGTTAATAGGTGTATCTATATAAAGGTCAGTGAGAGCAAGTTTATTATTTTGGTACTATATGTTGACAATATTCTTTTGACTATTAATGATTTGAGTTTGTTACATGATGTAAAGAAATTACTCTCTAATAACTTTGAAATGAAAGATATAGGTGAGGCATCCTATGTGATTGGAATAGAAATATTCCATGATAGGTCACAAAGATTGTTAGGGTTGTCTTAGAAAGGGGATATCAGTAAAGTGTTACAGAGATTTAAGATGGAAAATTGCTCAACAGGGGTAATTCCAATTCAGAAAGGGGATCAATTTAGTGAAATACAATGTCCCAAAAATGATTTCAAATGAAAGGAAATGGAATATATTCCCTATGCATCTGTAGTTGGGAATCTGATGTATTTTCATACTTGTACTTTGCCAGATATTAGTTTTGTTGTTGGAATGTTAGGTCAACATCAAAGTAATCCCAGATTAGACCACTAGAAAGTTGCAAAGAAAGTTCTTAAGTATTTACAAGACACCAATGATTACATGCTCATATATAGGAAATCAAAGCATTTAGAAGTGATAAGTTATTCATATTCAGATTATGCTAGTTGTATAAATTTATGGCAATCTATCTTAGGTTATCTATTTCAACTAATAGGAGGGGCAATTTCTTGGAAGAGTGGAAAACAATCTGTCATTGCTACTTTCACTATGGAGGCTGAATTTGTGGCGTACTTTGAGGCCACTATTCAAGCATTGTGGTTGCGGAACTTTGTCTTAGGGCTGAGTATTGTCAACAGTATAGCTAAGCTGCTAAGAATTAATTGTGATAATTCTACAACTGTCTTCATCTTAAAAAATGAGAAGTAGTTTTAGGGTGTTAAAAATATGAATTTGAAATACTTGTCTGTCAATGAAGAATTGCAAAAACATAAAGTGTCAATTGAGCATATTGGAACTTATCTAATGGTAGCGAATCTATTAACTAAAGGATTATTGCCTAAAACATTTATTGGCCATGTTGAAATGATGGGCATTATAGATAAGTCCTTGTTAGCATGAGATCATGTTATGTATATACATATGTTTGGATATTTTCTATTATTGTTTTGACACTAGTGAATTCAATTAACGTTATGTTTTTTTACTTATTTGTTAATTGTCACATTATGTTGTGTATATGCATTGTTTTATTGTGATGACAAATTATGTTTTGAGAAAACATTAAAGCTGAGAATTACAACGTTTCTCAATTACAGTTAATTTGAGTTGAGATGATTTTGTCGTACTTGAAAGGAATTATGTTGTTAGATGACTTATGACCACCATGATCCCATCATTTCAATTCACTCAAGTTTGATGGGTTGATAGATTCAATATATGGTGCACACTTATGTTGTTGGATCATCAAGTCATAACATGGGCCAAGGAAGAGATTGTTAGATTAATTTTATAATCATAAAGTGTGGCCCATATTACTTCAGTTGATTCTAATATAAAGTGAATCCAAAATAATGGTTATTGGGCTTGTAAAGAAAATTATAGTCATTAGGATTTTATTATAATTAATAAAACCCTTCCCTCTCCCTTCAGTCAATACAAGCAAATAGTTATCAAAGATACATACGTTCTTGCACCATTGAAAAGAATGAAGAAAGGAAGAAGGTGAGAGTGGATAAAGCATTTGGGTAGAGAAGTTATTTGCGATTAAAAAGGGATTACACATATTGAGCATGTATCAAGGTTAGTATTTCTTTCTTTTGTTTATAGTGTGAATCTTAGGGTTTGAATGTGTTAAATCAATTATTTCATAGATCATCTTAGGTAAATTCTAGGCTTGAAATATTGTTTAGAATGTTAAAGATTAAATTTACATTTGAAGCTCGACAGGTTGAATACTTGGGACACTCAATTTCTCAGGAAGGAGTTTCAACAGACGAGAGAAAGATATCCAACATAAAAATTAGCCACCTCTGTGAACTCTGAAGGAACTCGGAGGTTTTCTTAGATTAACCGGTTATTATCGACATTTTATTAAGCATATAGTGTAATAGCAAAGCCATTAAAAAAAACCCTCTCGAGGAAATGGAAGTGGCAAAAGGAACAATAGGTGTTCAAGAAATTGAAAGATTTACTAACAATAGCTCATTTTAGCATTATCGGACTTCTCACAACCATTCACCGTAGAGGCAAACGAATATGATAAAGGGATCGACATGGTGCTTCAATAGGATGGGCATCCCATCACCTTCCTTAGCAAGGTGATAGCTCCTAAACACCAGGTCCTTTCCACATATGAGAAAGAGTTTTTGGCAGTCATGAAGACAGCGAAACAATGCACCAGTATCTAAATGGTAGATTTTTCAAGGTGTTAACCGATCATAAGATATTAAAATACCTGCTGGAGCAAAGGATTGTCGCACCATTTTAGAAAAATTGGCTACCTAAGCTGATAAGATATGACTTCGAGTTGGTATATCGGAGTGGAAAGGAAAATGTGGCAGCAAATTCATTGTCCAGGGTGTCGAGTCATGAACTACTGACACTTACAATATCTCAAGTACACACGACATTAATGGATGAAATCTGAGAGGTTTGGAGAAAAGACGCAACCATCTATGATTTAATCAAAAGACTAAAAGCTCAAGAAGTGCAATCAAAGAATTATAAATGGAAGAAAAATCTATTGAGATGGAAGGAAAAGTTGGTTATGGTTGTGATGAGGAATTTAGGAAGAAGTTGATTTATTTAGACAACTTACGGGGAGGACATTCGAGGATGACAACTACAATTAAAAGAGCACAAAACTTCTTTAACTGGAAGCATTTAGGAAAGGATGTCTGTAATTATGTTACTAATTGCGTGATATGTCAACGTAGTAAGTATGATAATGCAACTTATCCTAGATTGCTACAACTGCTTCCAATACCGGAGGGTTGCTAGAGGAAAATTAGTATGGATTTTATTGAAGGGTTACCAATTTCAGAAGGGAACTCTTGTATTTATGTGGTGGTAGAAAGATTGAGTAAATACTCTCACTTTATAGCTTTGGGACACCCATAAACTAGCCAAGATGCAGCACAAATGGTCATGGATCATGTATTCAAACTTCACAGTACATCGGAGAGTATAGTAAGCGATCAAGATCTTGTGTTCTTAAGTTCATTTTGGCAAGAAACCTTCATATGCAAGAAGTTAGTTTGCGATACTCTAATTCATATCATCCCCAAACAGATGGCCAAACTGAATCAATTAATAAAATCTTTGAAACATATTTAAGATGCTTTTGTAGCGATACTCCATAAAAAGGGACATGTTGGTTGTCAATGACGGAATGGAGGTACAATACAATTCATCACACCGCAATTAACACAACACCATTCGAGATTTTGTACAATATCCTCCACCTATTTAAGTACCCTATCTAGCAGGAGACTCTCGTAATGTTACGATTGACCAAGCACTTCAGGAGGGGGAAATTACACTTCAAACAGTGAAGTTTCAGCTGAATAGGGCACAATAGAGAATGAAGCAAATTGTGGATAAGGAGAGAACGGAGAAGGAGTTTGAAATTGGTCAGTGGGTGTTTGTGAAACTCCAACCATGCCGATAATATTCCCTACAGAGAAGAAGCTAGCCCCATTGTTCTACAGGCCTTATCAGATTATAGAAAAGGTTAATAAGGTGGCGTATACTTTAGAGCTTCCCAAGGATTCAACCATCTATCCCACCTTCCACATATCGCAACAAAAGAAATTTATTTTGGAGAAAACTCCACTTTCGTCACAATTACCAGCAGTCTTAGTCAATACACAAAGAGTACCAGAAGTTACATAGGGGAAGAGGTCACAACCGCGCGGTAACGCAAGTTCTGGTATAATGGCAAAGCGAGATTAAGGAGAATGCAACGTGGGAAACCATGTTCAACTTACAAAGGAGATTTCCAGATATCAATTTAATAGACAACGTTGCTTCTGAAGGGGAAGGGGATGTTATGATAATTAATTAATGAATAGTTGAAACGTTGAAGATGACAAGAAGAAAGGAAGCTGGAAGACGATACAAACGATGTCGAAGAACTTGGTATTAACTAATATAATAGAACGCACCGTAGTTGTAACAGTTATAAAAACTATGTAAAATGACAACTCGTGTCACCATCTTAAGCATTGTATCACTGTTAAATAGCTGTTGGAATCAATTTGTACGCAAGCTGTGATGAAAATCATGTTTACTCTACCAATCTCCACCCAAATTCAACAAACAACAGAAAAAAATGAAGAACAGAAGGTGCGTGTGTGAGAGGTGTCTGAAGGTGTCGAGGAGAGAAAGAGAGAGAAGCTCTCGAAAGTTCTATCAGCAGAAACAAAAGACTAAAGCCTAAGTGACTTACGTATTAGGCACACATGACTAAACACAAGCATCTGATCAATACACAGTCGTTTACAATACAAGTCAGAAGCTTCAATACAAAACACAACAACAACTATACAAAACATATAGCAGAAGGAGTATACTTAAGTGGGTCACGTGAAGAGCACTGGTACAAGCCTTTGACTCAATAAAAGCTCATCGAAAGCTAAGCATTCAACACCTATAAAAGGAGCAAAATTAAAGCATCAGGACAGATTGTATTTTTCATTACATTGTAAACAAAAGTTCAGTGAGTGTAAGAATCAGAGTGGAAAAATTATCAGAGAGTGTTAGAGTACTTATCTGTGGGTACTAGGGGAGTTCTAAGACTCTTGGCAAGTGTTTAGATAAACACTCAATCTCCGTACATTTTTCTCTTCTTCTTGATACTAGTGGAACCACTATAGTGAGATCCTTGAACGTAGATATCGTTAGTACTATCGAACCAAGTAAAATCTTGGTGTTCTTTAATTTTTTGCAATCCATAAAATTTGCAAGATACAACTTCTTTATTAGTCTTTAAGTTTTAAAGCAACAGTACAACACATTTATCCTAACAGCAGTGGTATCAGAGCATTCAGAAACTTCCTTGGGCATTTCTTGGCTACTCAAAGCATCAAAGATCATTAAGAATATCAGTAAGTAAATATCTTCTTCTATTTCTTTAAACTACAATCAAGATGGTAGGAAAAGAAATGGAAGTCTTCACTGGTAAGGAAGACTTCACCATCTGGAAACTCCAGATGCAAGCTCTCCTTGAGTCTTATGATTGTTATGGGGCTATCAATGATCAGTATGATGTTGAGACTGATCCGATAAAAAGACTAAAGATGCAAAGACTTGCACATTGCAAGTTAATGATTCACCTATTACCAACTGTGATAAGAAAAGTGCAGAATTGTATTACTGCATAGAAGCTATGGCAGAAACTTGATGAAGTTTATGCAAAGAGATGTCTTCCTAACAAGATGACACTCCTCTATAATCTTGCTAACTACAAGATGAATACCTATGTCTCTTTAGATGACAACCTAGACTATTTCTTTAAGTTAGTACAAAACTTAGAAGCTACAGATGAAAAGATCATTGAGGAGCATCAAGCTGTAATGATTCTAAAGGCTTTACCTTCTGAATTCAATGCATTTAAGAAGGTAATTAAGCATGCTAGTGGAGAATCCCTCACTGTTAAGAGGGTGTTAGAGTCACTAATGGAAGAAATAGTGGATGTTAATCCATTCAAGAAAGAGACAGAAGTGATGTTTGTAGAAAACAATCAAGATAAGAAGTCACATAAGAAGAATAGCAAGAAAGGGAGTTGGCATAAGGGAAATGGGAAGAATAAGCACGCCAAGGAAGTTGAGGAAAAGAAGAAAAAGGGAAAAGGAAAGAAGTGCTTTTACTGTGATAAGGAGGGACATTTTTCAAGGGACTGTAGAAAGAAGAAAATGGATAAAGCTGCAGAAATTGGAGATGCAGGAAATGTGGAGAAACCAGAAGACTCAAGTGGTGATGAGATTCTGGCTGTCACTGAATAGAGTGAAGACCTGAGTAGAGAATGGATTTTTGACTCAGGTTGTACCATGCATGTGACACCACATAGAGACTGGTTCACTATATTCAAACCAGTCACTGCCAAGGTGAAAATGGCAGATTCTGGGCAGCAAAGGATAGTAGGGATTGAGAATGTCTCCATTAACATGTTTGAAGGAAAGAAAAGGATCCTTACTAATGTCAGATTTGTGCCTGGAATAAGGAGGAATATGATTTCTGAAAGCTTGTTTGATAAGCAAGGTTTTCAGATCAGATCAAAAGATGGACTTAGAGAAATCCTAAAGGATGGTAAAGTCATCATTAGAGGAATTGAAAGGGGTGGGTTGTACTATGTTATAGACTCAACAGAAGTTAATTAAGTTACTGAAAAGGGAAATCATGAATAAACCAAGCAATGACATGCTAGGTTAGGTCATGCAGGGAACAAAAGTTTGTTCCACCTTTCTAAACAAGGATTGATCCCTGAACAAAACCTACAGAAGCTGGAATTCTATGAATCATGTGTGCTAGGAAAGCATCACAAATCCAGTTTTCAAAAGGGAGCACAGAGGGCCATAAAGATCATGGAATATGCTCATAGTGATCTCAAGGGGCCAGCTTAGGTACCCACTGCAGGAGGGAATCTATACTTTATATCTATTATTGATGACGAATCTAGGAAGTGTTGGGTATATCCGATGAAGAGAAAGGATGAAGCATTAGAAAACTTCATAAAATGGCATACACTTATGGAGAATTAGACTGGAAAGAAGCTAAAATGCCTAAGGACTGACAATGGATTGGAATACTACAATAAGGAGTTTGAATACTATTACAATAAGAAAGGCATCTTAAGGCATAAAACAGTAAGAGCTACACCTCAGTAGAATGGTGTAGCTGAGAGACTCAATAGGACTCTTATAGAAAAGACTAGGCGCATGCTACTCTCTTCTGGTTGCTCACACTTATTATGGGGAGAAGCTATTAGGACAACATCCTACCTTGTTAATAGGCTCCCCACCTCTGCTAATGATTATAAGACTCCACAAGAAGTCTGGAATGGTAAGAAACCTAACCTAACTCACCTAAGGACTTTCGGATGTGCAGCTTATGCACATCAGAAGGAAGGAAAGTTAGAGCCTAGAGTAATTAAAGGGATATTCCTAGGATATTCAGAAGGAGTTAAAGGTTATAAGATCTTACTGCTTCAAAAGGGAGGCTTTAAAACCATCATAAGCAGAGATATAATCTTCAAAGAAGATGAATTCCCTCTACTGAATAAGAACTTCTCAAATTCAGATCTTCAAAGGGAAGTTCAGGAGCAATTAGGATCACTGAACAAATCAGTTTCTTTCTATGTGCCACCAGAAACTGAAGAAGGTGGCATTACTCAACCCTCTGATATGGAACCTATACAAGGAACTATACAAAGGACATAAGGGACTGATGGTGAGGGTGAAGAAGAAACCCTGCATACAAATACAGATGATCCACAAGGAGATCTACTAGACTATTAACTCATAAGAGATAGACAACCAAGGCAGAGAATTCCTAATAGGAGGTATATAGACTCAAACTTGGTTGAATATGCATGTCTTGTGGCTGAATCAATAGAATGAAGGGCACTTGAAACTTTTAAAGAAGCCATGACTAGAATTGATGCTAAACAGTGGAAGAAGGCTTGTGAGAAAGAGTATTCTTCTCTAATGAAGAATATGACCTGGAATTTGGTGCCTAGACCTCCTAAAATCAAATTAATGAAGAATAGATGGTTATTCAAGTTGAAAGAAGGAATAACAGAAGCTGAACCAAAAATACACAAGGCAAGACTTGTAGCTAAGGGGTATAGGTAGAAAGAAGGAGTTGACTACAAAGAAATATTCTCACCAGTAGTCAAATTTAAGACAATCAGACTCATTCTAGTGTTAGCTACTGTCTATGACTGGGAAATCCATCAAATGGATGTCAAGATAGCCTTCCTATATGGAAAGCTTGAGGAGACTATCTATATGAAACAACCAGTCGAATTTGTAGATAAATACAAGCTTGACTATGTCTGTTTGCTTCAGAAGTCCCTATATGGGCTGAAGCAAGCTCCTCGACAGTGGAACAAGAAGTTTCATAAGATAGCAAGTGAGATAAAATTTGCAAGAAGTTCCTAGGACTACTGCTTATACTACAAGGACTTAGGAGGGACAGAGGCCATCTTCATGATAGTCTCTGTAGATGACCTAATTATTGCTGGAAAAGAGTTAGGCAGAATAATTGAAGTAAAGAATGCTCTGAGCAAACACTTTGATATGAAAGATTTGGGGGAAGGGATGCAAATTAAAAGGAATAGGAGGGAAGGAAAACTATGGTTGAATCAGCATAGTTACATTCGAAAGGTGCTTGCTCAATTCAACATGGAACAAGCAAAGCCTACCTCTATCCCTATAAGCTCACATCTTCAGATGGTTGCTGGTAAGAGCCCCCACAAACTGAAGAAGAGAAGAAAGCTATGATAAACTACCCCTATGATGTTGGAGTTGATAGAATTATGTATATAATGCTATGTACCAGACCTGATCTTGCCTATGCTATTAGCATACTAAGCAAGTTCATGTCTAATCCTGGTTTTGAGCACTGCAAAGGACTAAAGAATGTCTTTAGATACCTTGCTAGAACCCTAAGCTACGGATTGTGTTTCTCTAAAGCTAAGCTAGCTAAATGCATCAGTTTATGCATACATGGATATGTAGATGCAGACTATGCAGCAGATAAAGACACAAGAAAGTCAATCTCAGCATTCTACTTTACACTAGCAGGAAACACAATTAGTTGGAAGGTACAGCAACAATCAGTTGTATCACTTTCAGCTACAGAAGTAGAGTTTTATGCAATTACAGAAGGAGTAAAAGAATTATCTTGGCTATCAGGCATCCTAAAAGAAATTCAAACTAACCTAGCTACAAGAACAATTTATACCGACAACCAAAGTGCACTCTACCTGAGCAAAGATCCCGTCTTACATGAAAGGTCCAAGCATATTGATGTTCGACTCCATTTCGTGAGAGACAGAATCGCTCAAGGCTTCTTCAACTTGCAGAAAATTATAGGAGAGAAAAACCCATAAGACTTCGGAACTAAAATATTAACACAAAAGAAGTTCACTTACTGTAGGGATTACTTACAGATAAGTGAAGCCCCATGAAATCGAAGGCGATTTTATCAAATCGCACTAGGTTGGTAAAGCTAGGGTTTTCGGATTCCCAAATCACTCTCGGATTTTTGCTCAGAGTGAAGATTGATGGAGTAGGAGGGAATAAATGTGATGAAAATCACGTTTACTCCACCAATCTCCACCCAAATTCAACAAACAATAGAAAAAAATGAAGAACAGAAGGTGCGTGTGTGAGAGGTGTCTGAAGGTGTCGAATAGAGAAAGAGAGAGAAGCTCTCGAAAGTTCTATCAGCAGAAACAAAAGACTAAAGCCTAAGTGACTTATACATGAGGCACACGTGATCAATACACAGTCGTTTACAATACAAGTCAGAAGCTTCGATACAAAACGCATCAACAATTATACAAAACGCACAACAAAAGGAGTATACTTAAGTGGGTCACGTGAAGAGCACCTGTACAAGCCTTTGACTCAATCAAAGCTCATCCGAAAGCTAAGCATTCAACACCTATAAAAGGGGCATAATTAAAGCATCAGGACATATTGTATTTTTCATTACATTGTAAAAAAAACTTCAGTGAGTGCAAAAATTAGAGTGGAAAAATTATTAGAGAGTGCTAGGGTACTTATCTGTGGGTACTAGGGGAGTTCTAAGACTCTTGGCAAGTGTTTAAATAAACACTTAATCTCTATACATTTTTCTCTTCTTCTTGATACTAGTGGAACCACTATAGTGAGATCTTTGGGCATAGATAGCGTTAGTGCTATCGAACCAAGTAAAATCTTAGTGTTCTTTAATTTTCTGCAATCCATAACTTCTGCAAGATACAACTTCTTTATTAGTCTTTAAGGTTTAAAGCAACAATACAACACAATTATCCTAGCACAAGCAAAATCAAGTAAATCTATGTAAATCTCTTCTCTGTCTTTTTCTACTAGTGTATTCCTTCTTTCCTTATTCTTCTGAAATATTTCACATAACGACGTTTCCGGCGTTAACATTTTAACGAAATGGTTACGTTAAATTGAAGTATGAATAGAATGTTTACGAAGGAGATCCTTACCTTTTGTGGCGATTTCCCTTTTCATGTTAGAGACAACTAATATAAGAACGTTATAGTGAGAACACGCCAAGAGAGCAGGAAGAGTAAATTCACACAACCAACTTGATAGTGAAACTCGCAATTGATGTTGGACGTTAAACTACTTAAAATGTATACAGTCATATCCTTCTATCTATATAAAGAGATTATTTTGAGCAATTTTAACGATTGGTATTTCTTCTTTTGGGCTATGCTTTATATCCTTCTGCAATTGGTTAATATAACCTGTTAACTGAAACTGAAAAACCAAATAAACTACCAACGGCCTACCATGGCCTGCCTCCCGCCATTTCTCTCGCCCACAAAACCCACCAAAGACCTTACCCAATTTGGTTCTTTGGTTCTTCAACCATGCTTGTCACTCTTAGAACTATGCAAGTATAAAAACGAGTTCGAACAACTCCATGCTAAACTTATCAAACTCGGCCTCATTCACAATTCACTGGCCTTCACTAGACTCTTGTGCTATTCCTCCATCTCTCAGCACTCAGACATGGGCTATGCTCAATCAATCTTCAATCTTGACAAATACCCCAATGCATTCTCTTACAATGTAATGATAAGAGGCTATACCCAGAAGGACGAACCTGAAGCTGCACTCTCTCTGTTTGATAGAATGCTTTCACATGCCAATTGCTTGCCAAATAACCTGACTTTTCCTTTTGTACTGAAAGCTTGTGCTCAGGCAAATGCTATTAGTGAGGGTAAGCAAGTACATGGGCTGGTTATTAAACGTGGGTTGAATGACGATATTTATGTGAACAATAGTTTGATTAGCATGTACTCGTCTAGTGGATTAATTGGTTATGCTCGCCTAGTGTTTGATAAAATAGACGCGCCGGATGTAGTTTCTTGGAATTCGATCATTAAAGGGTTGATTGATTCTGGACTTGTTGAGGATGGAAAGTCGTTTTTTGACAGGATGCCAGTGACTAATATAGTTACCTGGAATTGCTTAATAGATGGCTATGTTAAGGTCGGATTACTGAAGGAGGCTAGAGAGTTGTTTGATCACATGGGGAGAAAGGATTCGGTTTCTTGGAACAGTATCATCGGTGGATATGTTAGTGCAGGTCTTATTGAGGATGCTCGTGAGTTGTTTAGTGAGATGCCACAAGAGATGAAGGATATAATTTCATTTAACTTGATGATCGGCGGATATGCTAAGCAAGGTAGATACAAAGAGGTTTTGGAGAGTTTTAACGAGATGCAAGTGGCTGAAATAGAACCGAACAGATTTACCTTGGTAAGTGGCCTCACAGCTTGCTCTTATTTGATGGCATTGGATCAAGGTGAATGGTTGCACGATTACATAGAGGAAAACAGTATTAAAACTGATGCTATAATTGGAACGGCCTTGATTAGTATGTATGCAAAGTGTGGACGTATCGATAAGGCTCTTTCCATGTTTGAAAGCATGGAGGAGAAAGATGTTGGGGCTTGGAATTCGATAATTCATGGTCTTGGTATTCATGGCAACGGCGAAGAAGCATTGGAAATTTTCTCAGACATGGTTAAGTCAAATGTTTCACCAGATGATGTAACATTTCTAGGTTTATTGAGTGCTTGTCGTCATTCAGGGCTTGTTAATGAAGGAAAGAGATGCTTCCAAATAATGATTGAAGGGTATGGCCAAGCACCGAAGATTGAACATTATGGGTGTATGGTGGATCTTCTTTGTCGAGCAGATCTACTTGACGAAGCAAGAGATTTGATAGAAACTTCGCAGATGAAACAAAGTGTTCCTCTGTGGGGTGCCCTTCTTGGAGCTTCATGCCGGCTCGGGAATCTAGAAATGGGTGAATATGCTTCGAAGCATCTTATGGAATTGGACCCTTTGGATTGCAGCTGTTATATAGTTTTATCAAATATGTACTCATCTGCAGGCTTCCATAAGAAAGCCATCGAAATACGAAACAAAATGAGAGACAAAGGTTTGGAGAAGGTACCTGGAAGCAGCTCAATGGAAATAGATGGGTTGATTAAAGAATTTAGGGTTTCGGATTATCTTGAATGTATTTGAAATCTAATCTTCTTTCATAGCTAAATCTTGACAAGTATTATCTCTACTTGAGCCACCAGTTACATGGACAATTCATTGCCAGGAAGTGGATCACATTTCAAGCATAACATACCAGCAAACAAGCTAAGTGCAGGTGGAGTAAACAATTGCACCATCACCAGACTCAACGACATGAAAAACTTGAAAAAACTTTCCTTGAAGTAACTGGAATAATGCTCCAGTTCATAAAAAATTCACCGGATGCTTTTACTTCGTCAACAAAAATGATGACATCCCCGTACTTACATGGGAGCACAAAACTTCCAATCGTCTCCGTTAAGACACAAAAAAGATAGAACACCAATGAAACTACCGCTTTCCACCACCACCACCAAGCTTAGGACCTTTCGGTGCAGCACCTTTAGGCGCACTCTTGGACTGCGTCTTCGGCGCCTTGGCCATTAACTCTGCTTTCTTTCCCTTCTTTTCATCCTTAGTCTGATTTGATTCTCTCCTTAATTTCACTGCAACGGCATGCAGTCATTAATATGAAAAAGGCAAAATAGCACATATATTTGATCATCTTACATTCAAGTTGAAGTATCAAAACCAAAATCAATAAAGATAAAGGGTAAATGTACCGCAGAGCAGCCTCACGAGCAGCCTCTCTTACTTCTGGCTTCTCAGTTCTCCTTTTTGTATAACTTCCAAGGTGGCACCAACAATTGATCTGGGATAAGGCTTCTTGGTGGCTCGACGCTTCTTCTTAACAGCCTCAGCAGCAATATCCTACAAACAAGAAACAGTGGAAATCAAATACGAAAACTAAAACGTAAAAGGGAGACTGAATATTAAACAAGTATACTAATACGATCCCAAGAATTAGAACGAGTTTGGATCGGGCTTGTTCTAACGAACCCGCTCTTGCCTCGATTCTTCATCCCAATGTTTGGAACTCAAAGGAGTTGCCTATCAAGAAAGTATTTTGATAATTATCTGATATCTTTATTCATGAAAATAGCTGACCT